>JBBPDB010000153.1:8509661-8520517 GCA_037974465.1 Brachypetersius altus | reverse complement strand
AGAGAGAGGGAGGGAGAGAGAGAGAGAGAGAGAGAGAGAGAGAGAGAGAGAGAGAGAGAGAGAGAGAGAGAGAGAGAAAAACATTCTATTAAGTTGCATAAGTCAATACGACTATGGTCAAGGCTGGGTATCAATGATACGTGTGACTGTTGTGTTGAGTCACACCAATTGGTAGAATCTGGTCAAAAGAGGCTCTGTAGTAGACCCTTTCCATTGATGGTTGAGTTGGGGGCAGGTGCAGCAACAGAACAGTACAAACAGTACATACATATTAAAGTAGCACGTATGAAAGGTAAGTGTGCCTGGCCATTCATTTTGTTGTGGCAGGTACAAAAAAACTCACCAGTTCCACAGGTATCTTCTCCGCAGGCTTGGGGTCCTTAACAAAAGAGCAACAGTCTTTAAAACCAGGAACATTTCATATCACAAGACCTGCCCAAAATAAGTATATAAATACAAGAATGTGTCATTTATGGATATTTCAGAGAGTAACTTCTCACCAGAAGTTTCTCCTCAGTGACCAGCCACTGCTTGTCCTCCTGCATTTCCTCTTTCTGTTTAGTCATGGTCTCCTGAATCTTCTGCTTCTCTGCCTGCCACAGGCGCTGTGCATCCTCCACACAAGATGGGCCCACACTGAACTCCCCTTCCTGCCACACATTCAGGGGTTCAGTTAAAATATTACACATTTTCTGGTGAAAAACATTAATGGCAACAACATTCATAATAGTAGTATTTATACACATCAGTGTGAATAGTAGCATCATAATAATGTGTTAATGTATGGCAAAGTTCTGTTTAACCATTTCTAAATATCTCATTGAGAACAAACAATAACCCTTGTACTTGTCTTCCAGCCGTATCATCATTAAATGAAACCAGAAGTGTAGGCGATTGATTCTTTTTAAAAACTTGGCTTACTGTTCGAACTACCTCAATAGATACAATTTGCTTTACTAAAAATACATACTTTTTACTGCATTCATATTGGTTTGCATTTTTCTAATATTTAATGTGATTCACAACCAGTACCACCATTCACAGAAATAGTAATAAAGACTTTTGCATGTAGACATTTAATAATTACTGGAAATCATCTTTCCTGGAATATCCCTGCCCTTCATACTGCGCTGTCCCAGTTCAAGCAATTAGCCAATTAACCCTTAGAAGCCACAGATATCACCATCAGTAACACAAGCATGCTGTTATTTGCTATGAATCATTTCTTACTTATCGATTATTTAAACAAGCAAAGCAATTCTGTCAAAAGCACAAATTTGAAACGGTCTATCAATGTCCCATTTGTGTTTGTCAGTAGAAGAACTATTATTGCTACTACATAACTACATAATTAACTACATAAACATGTAATTCTCTATTTATAGAAGAGAAAAAGTAGGACTAACATGTCAAAATTTTACCCCAAGCTCTTCCTTCAAGGTGCATTGAAGACAAACCGTGGTCTGGTCAAATTACACTTATTAAACAAACTGTGATATGTGTGGATCATCATATAAGTGCAATATCTCTTATCTCTGACCGTATATTAGTTCAGGGACTAAATCCTACTTGTGTTAGCTTAAGGATATGCTGTCTAAGTGTTCTGAAACAGGGCATCTGCTAAATGGTGTATTAAAGCAGGAAAAACACTTAAATATGCAGGACAGTGTATCCCAGAGCCGATGTTAGGAAATAATGTTCTGAAAGAAGCAAGAATCAAGTGTGGGATGATGTATAACGACATCATCCTATAATCATGATGTACAAAGAAAGTGAGAGACAGTCTTACTCCCAGACTGAGGCGACGGGCCGCCACGGTAGGAATGGTGAGACTGTTGGCGGAGTCTATTGGAGACTGATAATCACATGGACTGGCCAAGTCTGGAGAACTAGCACACAGTGCTTCATTCAGCTGTACAAGAGAACACATAGCAATTCAAGAAATATATGCACATACATAAGCAGATCCCAGTCAATTTTTCTTCTCCAATATCCTAAAGAATTCAAAGCAGCCAGTGCCTGCTGGTAATGCAGGAATGAGCACTCTACCTGAATATGAAGCCCAATGCCCAGAGTGTTCCCAAAGCGCCCAGGGTTTAGTCTCGTGGGCTGCAAAGAAAAGTACACAGACAGATGTTAATGCAGGGAGGAATCACAGGGAGTGACCCACCAGGGAAAGGCCAACGATTACCTTTGGAGGAGGTTCATTAATGATGAACTTAGGCTCCAGGAACTTCGTGGCACGAGCTCGGTCTCTCTCCTTTTCCACCTCCAACTCCTTTTCCATAGTGTGGACATCACTGCAAAAAAATACACTGGTTAGCACCTACTGGCAGAAAAGTAACCCAACACAACATAGCTAGCACGCTTTTTTTGAAGGAATTGACCCTTTAGTTCTAGAAAACGGGAACTGTGCTTTTTGCATTGTCAATCACTCCGGTACTAAAGATTTCAGCCTCTTTTGGTATGTGATCATGACTGGCACCAGCCAGGCCTGGGGGCTCTCTCCTCTGACTTTAGTGAATCCTTTACTCAGGTGAAGGTAAACTGATCATACACTATTACAAAACTAATAAGAGCCTTTTGGATAGGACTGCTATTTTTAGAATTATTACTATGCTTTGGTAAGCAATCTAAGAAGCTAATCTATGCTAACTAAGAAGCTAATGTGAATTCCATTAGCACTTAGCTACTTTACACAGAACATGCTCATATTTCCAAATATAAAAACATAGAAGAGGAAGAATCCTCGCCTCTACATGAGTCTGTAGACAATGGGCTGAATGAGTGAGTGAAATCAGATACTTTAGAGTGATGGTGGATCCAGTTGTCTAAAGAAGGTGGGTGAAACAGGACTGTGAGTTTGATTGAAAAAAAAGTTACATTAAATAAACAAGGGTATCAGTTTTGTTTTATTTGATGCATCAATTTAAACTGATTTCACTCAATTACTATTGTTATTTTAAAAAATTATTCTGATGACTGGAAGTATACAATTTGGACAACACCAACGCAGAAAGCTTGGTTAGCATTTTAATGCTGACAGAAAGACACTTTTTTCCTGGGACTAATACTTCACTGTGAGAGGGTGAGAGTAAGCCACCTGATTTTGCAGACAAGCTCTGTGAAGGTGGGTCTCTCGCCGGAGTCGTAGCTCCAGCAGCGAGTCATGAGGGAGTAGAGGGCAGGAGGACACAGCTCTGGCTTGGGCAGTCTGATGCCTTGCTCCAGCTGATTAATCACATCACGGTTCTCCAACCAGAAGAAAGGCTGCTGACCACGACTCATGATCTCCCACATACACACAGCTGCACAGGGACAATGAAAACAGCCAATACATTGAGATCTTAACCATGAGGGCCCGATGTAGATAAGTTATGAGGTGTAGGCACAAAAAATGCTGAGCACTGCTCAAAAAACATTTCTTCATTCACTGATACCTCTTAATCCTTAATAGGCTCGCGAGTACATGGAGCCTATCCAGGGATCTACAGGCAAAAGACAGGGACTCACCCTGGGTGAGGCACCAGCAGGGTGCACATACACACACCATTCACACCAGGACCCAGATTTGAAACCCACTACCCCGGAGGTGTGAGGCGACAGCACTACCCACTGCAACACTGTGCGGCCCACGCAAAAAACATGTTTAATATAAATAGGTAAGAGAGTGCCGCAATGTGTTTCTAAATAAACAACCTTTCACAATCCTGGATGTTGTATCTGCTTAAATGTCAGAAGATCATCTTCACAAAAAGAAATGTGATAAAAGAGTGTTCAGTGGAAAACTTCACTTCATTTAAACTTGAAGGCCATAGTTCTATGGACATACAGCAGCAGACTGTAGATTGTTCTGCTGTACATTACGTCTCTCAAAACTGATGATGTTGCACCTGGGAGGGCAGTTTTCCTGTATAGAGTCATCCATCAGATAACAGGCCTGTGCTTATGATTCAGAGAAGTCTACAGCATAGGCCATCTGAGGCAAGCCTTGAGCAAGGCTAGTCTAATGTTATTTAAACCCACATGCACTTATGTCCATCATGACAATTTGTCAGACAAAGTTTTCAAAATCTGTGGACTGCTCAAGTTCAAAGGGGACATCTGTATTAAAAAAGATGACAAAGCCTGTGCTTCTACTCTTAGCAAGGTTTTGTATGGTCTATATCAATTTGCCATTGACTTTTAAACCTGACATTTGGTTGGCATTGAGTAAGATGAGCTATTTCATTAAATCAGTATTTAAGACCCCTGTATTCTCCTTAGATTTCTTACATCCCGCAATAACCGAGACCCAGGAAGGTGAAGGCTAATATGTCAGCAAGCATTAACATGAAAATTAACGGTGCACCAAAAATTTATATATAAATACAATTACTCCCACACTATGTGTGTTAGAGCCGGAAAAGCACTGGCCAAAGGTAATCCCTTTAAGGAACGGAAAGGGTTTTTGTGCAGCATCACTCAGAAAAACCCTTTTTGGCACAGTACACTCCCTTTATCTAGCAAATTAAAGATGGTGTTATTGCATATAGAGGCAATTAACTGTGCAAGCATAGTCTGTATTATCTCCTTGTCACTTAAGGGTTGTGCAGCAGTGGTATTGCTTTCTCTGAAGTGATGGAGCTCCACTCAATGACGTAAAGTGCCACCTTAGAGGTGAACACACCACACCACACCACACCGTGTGAACAATGTGAACTTCTTTCTCGGAATTTAACCCATTCACCACGTGAAGCAGGGGGCACCAATGAGGGGGCACCCAGGCAGCAGTGTGTGGGGACAGTATCTTATTCAGCGGTACTTCAGTAATGATACTAGCATTGCTGGGATTCAAACCCACAACCTTCTCAGCGCAGGGGGAACCACTAGGCCACCAGCTGCCATTACTGCAGGGCGATCACCATACTGAGCTGATATTCAGTATTCCCTCGGTTAGACTGGCGACTCCATCTTTGGGCGCTAGTCTATTCCTTTAGCAAGTTTTCCAATAACAAATGAAGTATGTGAGTCAAACATGAAGTACTCTTGCATATTTCAAAGCTGCTACTCTTGTAGGAACAGAGAACAGTTGAACATGCTAGGAGGACAGCACTGACCACCCAGTTCTTTAAATGTGAAGTAACAGAAGCCTGTGACTGGACCAGGATACCAGTGAATACACCTGTGTCTCTTTTGATAAGAGTCCAGTAAACCGTGCTTGCAGAGAAACATCCAACTGAAAAAAACTTCCTGATAACTTACCAAACATCCACACATCACTGGCTGTGGTGAAGCGGCGGAAGTTGATGGACTCGGGGGCCATCCACTTGATCGGCAGTCGAGTAACAGAGGCTGAAGACGTGGGAAGAATAGAATAAAAACCCAGTTTCTCCGTGTTTCATTAATAATAGACCAGTAGGCTTTTCGAATTTTTCAATTTGCTAAGATCGATCTGTGCCGTGAATAGAAAAATGCTATCTACACTACTTTTGCTTTTCAGGGGTTGCATGACTACTGATTCTTACTAGTCAACTAGTTATGTAAAAAAAAGTGTTCCTGGGTTCCAGCCAAGTGGCAGATGCTGCATTTTGAAGTTAGAGATATGCAACGCTGGGGAGATTTAGACCCAAATTACCACATATATCAGAATCTTGCCTTTCATGGCTGTCCATGCTTCTGTGTAGCGCTTTTTATCTGTTGTCTGGTGGGAATGAGTGTGTATCAACCTAAATCCCAGTAGCAAGAATGACATATCCACACAGTCATGACAGGCATCAGATAATAGGTATGGTTTGGTTAATCTCAGGTTGCAGTCGTCGGTTAGTGCTTTTCAGTTATAGCAGGAATGGTCTGGTTTAGGAAACTATTTTAGTTGGTTTTATACAGTTTTTAGTGAAGTACTTTCTTCACACTAGTCAGGTTCTTTTGGATTTTTTTAGCAGATATAGCAGATTTTTAAAAACTTTCCTCCTTGGGCATATTCTCACATATGGTACTGACTTTGACTTGACCACTGATGCCCCCTGTGCTGACTAGTGGATTTATTAGTCCATGCAACCCCTACTGTATCCTCCCATGAATAAAACATAACGGACATGAATTCTGATACTTTGTGGCCTCATATGTGGATCATATCAAACAGAATCAAACAGAAACAGGCACAATAAAGGGGTCTGGTGTTTCATGAGTGCTTGTCATAACCGAACCTCATTTGCTTATTCCAGTAATAAGTAACACTTCAGAGGAAAGAAAGGGCATGTTCTGAATAAGAAGCAGGGCTTAGAAATGAGTGATCATGATTATTCCATCATGTTACTGATGCCTCAGCACATGGCCTGTTGAGTTTGGGATCATTAATATTCAAGTGGTAGCCTGACAAAGATATAACAGCCACGGGGCTTTGAACACTCCATTGCTTTTGCGTGTCTACAAAACAGTTGAGGCTTACCTTTGTAATATTCCTCATTCTCTATATACCTGGACAGGCCAAAGTCGCCCAACTTTACAACCTCTGGGGTGGCAACGAGGACGTTTCTCACAGCGATGTCTCTATGACACACACAGAGAGAATTTTATAGAAATACATGTATCTAATCTTTTACTCATAATCCGTATATAGACAGAGTGAAGATAAAAATAAAAACTAACAGGAGCTGCATACCTGTGCACCATGTTCTTTCCCTGTAAGTAGACCAAAGCTTTGCAAATTTGCACGCTATACAGCACTAATGTGACATTAGTCAAAGTGTTCTTGTTTTGGGACAGGTAGTTCCCGAGCTGAAAGACAAAATGAGCAGTATTTTAATATGTAGCCTCTGAAACACACTCTGAGACAAATGAGAACACAGATCAAATAGAACAAGACATTACACAATAGAACAAGATCAAATAGAACAAGACATTACACACTCACTATCACATTTTTTTTTGTAGCAGTGATATCTCAAAACACTGCAATATGCAAATGAGCTCTCTAACCAATGGCAATCCGTTTTTACTAATTGCAGCGATCATCACAACCAGGCCCAGCTCCACTGCTTCATGACTGTTTGGGATGGATGAAAGTGATCAAGTAAGCCAACAATAGCAAACTAATTTGGTCATATTAAGTCCATCTTTGACCATGTGTTTGATTCTTGTGTGCATTTCTACTGCAAATGACATCCCAGTAGCCAGTAGTCGAGTTGTAAAACCAAATCGGGGGGATGGTGAATTTTATCGTTTATATTTGGTGCTGATGACAGTGCACATGGTGGGAGACCAACTGTGTACCCTTTTTTTGTTGTTTAAGCAAAAACATAATTAATACTATAACATAATTAATATATCCTAAAAAAACAGGCATGGTGTGGATGCTACGTGTCAGATACTCCTGTCATTGATCCTGACCAAGGCACCTCAGAATTGGAGTCAGTCTCCTGGCTGGCATAGCTAACACACGCTCCATAGTTAGGGTCAAATGCAGAGGACACATTTTCCCACTTGGTTCAAGTGCAGCGTCATACTCATGCCGCTTTGAAATCTTTTTGCCTTTTTAAATCCGAAGTCCCATCGAACTGTCCATGCCGTTTGGCCGTGATTTTAAAATCACATCAACACCGTCACCTGCTATGCCGGTTACTGAGGTAAATTTTCTTATTCGCGCATGCCGTCTCGCTCACGGTATTTTACTCAATAGACCTATGCATTCATTGATAAAATAGCACAAGGGATGGAACGGGGGATGTTCGTTTTAGAAGGGGGATGATTTTGACTGTTTTTATTTCAGGGGGCATGACATCCCTCCTCATCCCCCTCACCTCGAGTACTGCCAATAGCAATGTGTAGCAATATAATCACCATAATAAACTTTTGTCCACAGCCCACTTTTACAGAATTAAAATGTTTTAAACCTTTTGTTGTAGTATTTTTCTTCATTTTAAACATAAAGCATCTTTTGTCATTTTAAAAAGAACTACACTTCACTTTCCCAAAGCTTTCTATAGCTTCCCTTCCACTTCAGCTCTATTTTGTCCACTAGACAAATAGCACTAAAACCCAAACAAAGGTCCAAATGTTGCTTTTCCAGTTTAACAACAGATCTGCTTAACTAAACTTTGCCCATTACTGACCTTAACTACAAAAGCTGTATAAGTATTAGAAACTTCACAAGGACCTACTACATAGGTATACTTTTATAATTAGTCATAGTTACAGACTGTAGTTCATGTGTGACTGCACATTTAAATCAACCCCCACACCATCCATCAGTGGAATGGGACCACCATACTACCACCACTGACCAGATATTATCTGGGTAGAGGAGCAGTCTAAAACTAGCAGTAACATTGACATGGCACTGTGTGACTGTTCCAGGCTCAGCAGTGTTGCTAGGGTTTGTACACACCTCATAATTGTATCCTTAGGCTAACCAAGAAGATAGGTGTCCAATAATAAGGGTCTAATAAGGTGATTGCATTGTATGTGCATATATGGATGGTATATTAGGCCATGCACTATTCTTTTGAACAACCCATGTATACTGTTCCCAATGTTTTCAACTTGGTCAGTCAGAATCTTACCGGTCCAATCAATTTTCTCAAGACGGATCTCACCCCCACGCTCCATAAACATGTGTTTTTATGACTCCCATAAATGTTTATAGACTGCCACTTTCTTAATTGAGTTTTCTAGATCAATTGTAGCTGTTATAGAAAGAACTGCAGTCAGCATATCATCAGCAAATACTGCTTCTTGAGCACTTGGATTGCATTGGTTTAGCTTAAAATACCTATAAAAATGCAAATGAACATACAATGCTTATTTCAGATTGAACGTATGGTGATGTACTGATGGACATATATAAGGCTGGGCACGTTAATGTGTTATTATCACGTTAACACATTATTTATAGCGATTATTTCATTGTTTGTTAACGCAGGCTTTTGTAAACCTTTTATTTTGAGAGTTCTGTGCTTTTTTGTGCTTGTGAGCGCGAGCAGCTCTACGCATACATTATATATTCTGTGTCTATGACTCTACGTCTCAGCTGGTTTTCGCGGGGCTCCGGGGTCATGGACAAAAGTAATGGGACGCCGGACCCCCTGACTCTGCGTGAACAGAAGTATTGGGACACCTGACCATAAGACTTTAATGACACTGCCTTCAGATCCATAGACTTTCATGTGGAGTTGGTCCCCATTTACAACTGCTATGCTCTGGATTCTGAGAGGACCTTGTTTTCTATAACAAGCTAGATAAAACATGAATGTCCAGGCAGGGGCAAATAGCTTTGGTTTTATATTTGATTTAATTATGTATATTTGTACGTTAAGATTTTCAGAAATATTTGAACTGCAATCCTGTAACTGTGTTAAAGGGACACCGCTGTTAAAAAGCACCTTATTTGTTTAAAGTGTTTGCAAACAAAATGTTAATGCACTTTTGTTCATATAGCAGTACTTCAAAAATAAAAGTGCACAATACACTACTTTTGAATTACTTATTCAAATCCATCCGATTAATCGCAATTAAAATATTTAATCGTTGCCCAGCATTAATATATATATATATATATTGTATGTGCTTTTTTATTTACCTCCCCGTATTTGTAGAGTTCCATGATGATCCACACTGGGTTTTCCTCTATGATTCCAATTAGACTCACTATATGAGGGTGGTCCAGGGTTTTCATGATTACTAAGAGCCCAGACAGAAAAAGAAATGCCACATGTTAACAAGAGTACAAAATTCTTTAGTTAACACGTTCAAAATCTAACACAGACTGAGACACGAAATGGCTTTTATTATTGTTTTCAGTATTTCCTTTAAAATGAATCTGTTCTGGTACCTGCTTCACTCATGAACTTCTCCATGACATCAGGTGAGCAATCTTTACAGGTTTTCACAGCTACATTGATCCTCTCCCCATTCTAAGAAAACATGTAAAGTTCTATTATTAGTATTATTATTTAATTAAATGCTGTTCTTGTATGTAGTCTTTTTTCAGAAATTGTTTGTGGAAAATGTTTACACTCTACAGAATGTATTTATTATAGAACTATGCAATAAATTATAGAGCTGCATATAAATTGTGCAGGTAAATAACATATCACAAAATAACCAACTATAGACTGCAGGAGACAGAACAGGCAAAAATACGTACCGCTTTTTTATAAACTCCTTCATACACCTCGCCAAAGAATCCTGCCCCCAAAACCCGGCCCAGGACGATGGCACTCCTAGGGACGCCAAATTTCACTGCTAAACACAAGACATGAGACCTCTACTGTCTTCAAATGAATAAAGCTGGTATGATTTTAAGCAATGACTGAAGCACTTATACACTTGAATAAATCCCCTAACATACCAGGAGGTGGCGGTTTTTCGTCCATAATTTCACAGTATATATCAGAGTCTGAAAAGATGCAAACATTAAAATGAAATTCTGAGGTTATTACACAATTACGTTTTGTCATTTAGCAGACAGCAGATAGACCAGACGGCAGAGTATTGAGCTCAGAGGAGAAGTTCATTCCATCAATGAGGGGTTAAGCAAAATCTAGTCTAATGTCAAGAGCCTAGCATTTGTGGAAAGTAGCATGCTGGTGTGTAGTGCAGAACCAAGATACAAATATAGTGAGAAGCTGGGACCCTTGAAGCTTAGAATGTGAGCTAGACATGTGATTATAAAACATGTCAATGAATGTCAATGAATTTTAAAATTGGCATAGTCATGAGCCCTGTAGTTACGAAGAGGTACTTACTCATGCTCTGTCTTTCAGTGTCCTTCGAGGGTTCAGACAGCTGACTGATACAAGAAAAGTGAAAGTGACCATTTGTCATACGTGAACACACCACAGCACACAGTGTGAACAGCACGAAATTCTTCCTCT
>JBBPDB010000153.1:8470630-8485999 GCA_037974465.1 Brachypetersius altus | reverse complement strand
ATGTACATTGTGCAAATGGAATGTTAAAGTGCATTGTGCAATAATAGCACAGCAATATAAAACAGAGTGAAAAGTGAATAGCTGGATGTGAAGTTTTCGGGGGATGTATTAACAGAAAACATGCTAGAATATGTTAATTAGCCTCATGGTTGTAATACCAAACTAAATAAGCAGAATTGTGTCCTGCATGATCAAGTACATCTGGAGAAATCGGAGTAATATTTTTGCATATATAATATTAAATTTATAATATCTTTAACAAACGTAACCTAGAAATTAACCTATTATATTACTGATGGAATGGTTTCATTTACTAATTTTTATCTTTTGGTTTGTATGAAGGAACGTGAGCCAGTGAAGCACCGTGTCGCTGCTTTACGATAAAGCTTCTATAAAAATACTACATCTAAAATTGACTTTGTTTGGGCCAGGTCCTTAATCTGGTTTCCTCCAGCATACACTGCTGGCTTTTGATGAGGGGCATCATTAGGAGCCCAGCAGGTTCGGAGTGGTGGGTTCAAGTAAACGCCTCGGGGATAATTAACACACAGCGTCTTATTTCATTTCATATTCATTAAGGCAAGAGAGCATCTGATCTGATACTCCATTAGAGCAATGAGACTTTAAGTTCCTTTCTGCAGCATCTAATCAGACCTAATGTGATGTCATTGCATGAAAACGAGGGCGTCAGTGGAGGGCACGTCGAATTCTCATGCTTCACAAGCACATCAGCATTTTTCAACTCATAAGAGAGATCGCACAGTGATGTCCATTTTAATAGAGGATGGAAGAAATATTTATTTACATTAACTATGTGCATGCACATGCTTCCACATAAAAAGTTTTTAAGAATTAGTCTGTTGTTCATTTGGTGTAGCTGCCATTTTAATGGCCCTAATATTGCTCGTTTTGCAGGTAACAAATAAGTAATAACAAAAACAATTGAACCAAATTAGATAATACAAAAGGAACAAAATCAATCATTCTTACACTGTCACAAAACCACCAGTGATGTTCAGCAGGTTTGTTTTACTGCTTTATATTCCTCTGCCAGCAGAATCAAGTGTATAGTCCAGACTATACTGGATGCTCTGAAATATCCTATCACATCCATGAAAATACAACCTGGAATGGCAGAAGCATCAGTCTGTGCAGTTCCATTAGAGTAGAATAATTATGTAGGGAGAGCAGGGAAACAAACCCAATACATAATTCAACAAGGGGCTGAATGTGGGTTTTACTTAGAAGAAGACAGAAGGCAGATAGAGAGAAAAAAGTGCACCATTCATTACTATCTGTAAGAGGCGCCGATTTTCTTATGCTCTTTCTTATACGAGAAAATAAAGAAACAACAGTTTTAGTCCCAGCAGGGATTTGTTGAAGTCTTTTAACACACAATAGCACCAGGTGAGTAATTACGCAGAGCTGAGCTTCCTTGAATATTATATGCGCAACAAGACAAATTCTCCACCGTGTGGAAGTGTAGCAAGCTTCCTAACAAGATTTTTCCTCTGCTGTTAAAACTCAATTAATTCATGTGCTGATCTAGGCACAGGGGACTGCAGCATGCGGCTTACACTTGGTAAAATACTTGACTGTACACTGCAGTCGAAATCATCAGAGTCCAATCATTTTATTTGAAGAGGCCATGTTCTGCGCTTTTCACGTGTTGTTTTCCTGAAGTCCCCTTTCCTGCAATAACAGCCTCTTCTGGGAAGGGTTTTTTTTTTCACTAGATGTTGGAACATAGCAGTGAGGATTTGGTTGCATTCCTTAACAAGATTGATAGTAAGGTCAGATACTTATGAGTAGTTAGATCTGGATCTTATCCCATAGGCTACATCACTACAGAAACTGCAGCTCCACATCTCCACCACACAATATGGGAAACCTTTTAGTTGACCCTCAGGATTTGAAATGAAGACCGTAAGATTTGAAATGAAGATCATGTGGCTTCTTTCAAGTGTCAAATTCTAATAGTAGTAGTTAGTAATGGATTTTACAAGCTATGTGAAACACTTAAGCAATGGATGCAATTTAAAGTTGAGGTCACTAGATTTCACTACTTTGAAGGGTTTCTTAATACTCCATGGATAAGGGTAAAGGGGGCATTTGGACGACGGAGCAATGTACAATAATTAGTTATAGGGACAGTCCCCTTGGAGCAATCGAGGGTTAAGTGTCTAGGACACAATGTTAGAAATGAGGGGTTCAGACCTACAACTTTGTGGTCACTGGGTTCATAGGCAAGTGTTTTACCCACTAGGCTACTACTACCCGAGACAGATTGCCCAGCACATACCGCAGATTGAGATCTCAGGACTGAGATCTAGGGAATTTGCAAGTCAAGTTGCGATCTTTGTCATGTCTCTCAAACCATCCTGGAACGTCCATGAACCTGTCACCAGTTGTCTTTCCTTGGATCACTTTCAATAGGTAATAACTACTGCATACCAGGAACACCCCACACCAGCCATCACAATTTGGCTCTTGTCAAAGCTCAGATTTTTGTGCGTGCTCACTTTTCCGCCTTCTAACACATCAAATTCAAGAACTGCTAGTGCACTTTCTGTCTAATATACCCCAGTTCTTGACAGCTGCCATAAGATGTTATTCACTTGTTGTGGCTGATTGGTTTACATACTGTATGTCTAATTCAAAGTCCAGAGAAAAAAATGTAAATAAATAGAATGAATGGACTGAAATTATGTAAACACACTTCTGATTTATTATAACAACAAGACATCAGAACTCCAGTATTTTAGGGGCAAAAGTGTGACCTCGCTTACCTAGAATGGCGATGACCTCGTCGTCCTGAATGACTTCCAGCGACCCAGACACCACAAAGCAGAGTGTGTCGACGCTCTCTCCGGCGTGGAAGATGAGGTCTCCAGGGGCGCAGTGTGTGGTCTGGAACTCGACTGCCAGAGAGCGCAGGCAGCCGTCGCTGGCCAGCCTGAAGGCCGGGTGCTCATTAAACACCTGCCGGTTCAGGTGGACGCAGATGTCAGCCCGCATGTCTTTAGGACAGATGGACAGAACCTGTGCAAAGAGAGGAGGCAAGGCTATCACTACACACAGCACATGTGGTGTGTGTCATTTTGTGTATGCAAACGTGAGGTTCGGTGTCAACATCGTGTAACGTCCAGCACCAATCTTGCTGTCTAGACTACAGCCAACTTGATGCAATCTGAGGGGAGTCTAGAAAGAAACAATTCAACAAGTGTCCAGTTTGTAATATATGCGAGTGAAAAATGTGCAGAGTACTGTGGTGGAGATGGAATACACGAAAAACAAACAGAACAAAAAAAGAACTGAATAAAAAAAACAGCACTGGCAGTGAATTTAGCTTCTTTTAGCATAGTTCATTATTTTTCCCATGCTGGGGAGAAACAAAATAAGAACTTGCTCAGCTGCTGCTGGTATTTGCAAATGTCAGTTTCTTAGCACACATGAATATTTCATTTTGCTGCTGTCTAGAGTTATAATTAAATTAAATGTGAGCCGAAGGACCAACATACAGCTTCCTTCCCTCCTCTCACAAAATAGAAAGTTATTATAGAAAAAAAAAACATAGGTGCAAATATCATCAGTAATCCTGCTGATAACATTATTAGCTGACTGAAATAGCTGGCCAAGACAAGACAGATGTGCTTTGGAGCAAATGAACTTTCATTTAGCATTATGCAGGGAGCGATCACATTGATCACAACAAAAGCAAATATAACATGTTGTTATTGAGTTTTAGTGTGCAGCTTATTTGGCACATATAAGCCATGCATCTGCAACAACCCCTGATATTGATCCACTGCACCAGAGTCAGGTCTCTGCAGTATTAGTTCACTGTAAGATGTTTGATGTTTAACCCTCTTTGAAGTCTGTGTCAAGGCCTGTAAATTTCCTTTAAATTCCTTTTAGTGATTTATCCAGACATGATCCACCCCCCTTGTCTCTTTGGGCCCTTAAAGATTGATCTGCTAAATCCTTTATGCAGGCAACTGGTGGACAAAACAGTGGAAACCCAGAGGAAGACAGAACAAAAGATTCAATACCAGAAAGATTCTATACCGGCGCTGTCTATGCTCCTGCTCCTGGAGATCTAATTATAGCCTGTAGCTCCAATAATGCCTCTAATAATTTCCAAACAAAAAATATTCACACAGAGATTCTCATATTCAACGTATGTCTTGGCACTGATACGTGAATATGTATTTAATTAATACATACATATCTTCGCTGTCTCTGTTCCCAAAATGGAAACGTTCTGAGGCAACTTTGAATGCCAGTTAATAGGAGGAGAATTTAATTTAAATCCATTCAGTATGAAATATAAGGTACCAGTTGTAAAGAGCAGCACTGAATGGTGTGTTCAAATGGTGAAAGAGAAATGAGATCTTGATATTGTATTTCACTGGGAACAGTAAGCATATTACAGCCAGTTATGAGGACCCTTCCTAAAAGTGTTTTACTGTCTCGAAATCAGCTCAAAATCCAAAACTCTCTGCTTCTAGAATACCTAAATTGATTGCATGGTTAGAAAGGTACAAACTGTATATATTCTGAGAGATTTTCAAAATACATTGCTCATATATTGCACATATTTGGATTATTCATCCTACACAGGGCAGGAGAGCTCTAAAGTTTGATAGGGCCAGAATCCCGGGCCGACAGTGAGGGGGTCAGAATACGGTCACTCTCTGGCATCACATGCCTTCATGCTACTGGCTCTTGCAGCTACTGACTGGTTAAAGGGCATTTATTATTTATTCCCTTTTAAATAAAAGCTACTTTTTCATATCTAAATAAATTAAACAATTTCTGTGTTTTTCAGCACTACTACACAATAAAGGTCCTTGGCCGAGACTCATTCACCTGTCTTGTTAAAATGGCAGAACTAGAAATCCCTCAGGATAAGAGTGCCATATTTATTTTATAGATTTTTAATAATTTACATATTTCCAACTAAACTCCATCTCAAAGACCAGCAATCACGACCAGGAACAGCTAAGAATATTGCTATAGGCCAGGATTTTTCAGTGATGAATTGGGAGAATCTATGAGATGTGACAACTAAAGAAAAAAGCATTCCCTGAAAAGCTAGAGCCTTTATTTGAAAAAAGTGGTTTACTGCCAATTAAACATTTAGTCACACTGGTATGACTTCATGGGAACACTTCAAAAATATGCAGTTTGGATGTGTTTGTGTGTATGAGTGTGAGTGTGTGTGTGAGTGTGTGTGTGTGTGTGTGTGTGTGTGTGTGTGTGTGTGTGTGTGTGTGTGTGTGTGTGCGCATGAGAGTATCATTCTGAGGAGGCAGCAGCATTAATGTTAGATTATTAAGTGCCAAGTAAAAAAGTGGCAAAAAGTGCTGGCAGCATTCTCATGCTAATGGTTCCATTAGAGGCTGTGGAACAGACGTTGAGGCAGCACAATGGAAAATGAATTAGACCTCATCTCTCACACTTCTGTAGAACTTAATTAAAGTGCTGCAGAGTCCACTTCCCACCAAGGGGGCTGACAAAATATCAGGTTTCAGGCCGGATTTGGGCTAACTTCCCAGTTAAAATCAGGAAGCTTGGGTCAGGTTCGGGTTTCCCAACGAATTGCGTTTTTATGTAGTAGATTATAAAATACCAGATTATCTTAGCATGACGTGTCCAATCACTCAGCTAAGGTGAAGCTCCGCAAAATCATGCCTGTGATGATTCATCCATTAATGTGTGTTCATCCATTATAAATGTGTTGAATTCAAATCTTGCCATACCAGGTGTTTTGGGACAAACCAGGGGTAATGGTTTGGTTCAGCTGCAAATTTCTACTTCTAAATGGTTCTAGGAATCAGTCGTGTGACAATTTTCTACTATCACAGCAGTTATAAACCACTTTGTTTTAGACACTGCTCTGGGTTGCTAATGCATGGATGGCTGAAGGAAATTTAGAGCATTTTAGACATATGGTTTTATTTGACATGGAAAACTTCCAGTTTCATCCCAGAGACAATGAAAGATCTCGCCTAGCACTAAATGAATAAAATGTTACCAATCAGATCCATCGCACGACAGAACTACTCACTCTGCTGATGTGAAAAGCACCCAAGAAAATTCCAATTCTTTTTGACAGCAAAAAATTGTTTCACTCTCTTCTTGGAGTTTCATTTCTCTAGTCAGAGTGACCCCTTACCTTGTTGTTGACAAAAAGAAGCACAAAACAGTTTTATTCAAAACCACATCCTAGATAATAAATCACCGCTAAATCATGTTTCTCCCACAAAACAACAAAGAACTGCTATTGCTGACATGTTGTATTATTTCAGAATCAAACATTTCTAAAGAGATCACATGCTAGAAGTAAATAGTGCTGAACTTCTTTCTCAAAGGCAGCTCTCAGCACACTGACGAGCGATGCTCACTGGAGCCTTTTCACGCCCACGGCACTGCGGGCAATAATGTCGAACCCCCGCTGACTTCCTATGAGTTTTCTCTAAAATTGGATTTCAGCCTTTCAAACCGCATTTAAAAGATTATCTTTCTATACCAATAGACAAACCGCAACTAACCTACTTTGGCAACGGTAATTCATAAGCCTTAGACACATTCACAATAGAAAATACTTATAAGTAGTTGTTATAGATCAATATGCAAGAGACAGTAAGTTGAAATGTTTTATCGCCCAGTGTCATTTTATTTAAAGGACAATGGTACAGTTTGTTTTGGGAGTGCTTACCTTCAAGTTCTGGGTTGCCAAGTGTTTATGAACACTCTGTTTCTCTCACTTTAATACACGAAAGGCCCAGAATCAAACTCTACTTACTAAAAGGTTTACTCAGTCATTCATTCACTCTCTATCACTGCTTAATCCAGACTAGGGTCGCAGGTCCCTGGAGCATTTTGGGGTCAATGGGAGCAAAGTTTATTCAGAAAAACAGAAAATAAATCCAGGAAAGGAATTAAACCAGGATTGGTTCTTGGCTTGTTTGGTAAATATGCTCATTATCATGGGTTTGTTTTCACACCGTTTGTTTTTCAAACCGTGGATCAGTTGAAAAATTCCATCCTGTCATCGTTGTGCGCATTATTTTGCAAAATAGCAAATAACAGGTTTATCCCGTTGCTGGTTTTGGACAACACATAGGCTTATTCCTTTGGTGGGCCATCGAAGGTCAAACTGTGATTAGTGGTTATAATTTCTGTCTCCTTACTTGCGATAGGATTTGAAACACTGAAAATAAGATCCATAATGCTACTAGAAAAATTAAAACACTTAATGGAACACAGCAGAATTAACCTGTGACCACCATATTCAGAAGAGCCAGGGATTGGTTCTCTAGAAAGATTAAGGCACAAAAACATCTTTTAACTCAGCTAAACGACTTATACCAAAGACTCGGTCCGATAATTGTCCTATCTTGTCGAAATGCGGTGCATATTTATCTGTGAGTATTTATAAATCACCTTGTCAGAAAATGTTAATAGATTTAAGGACAACAGCTAGACATAACTAGACTACTAATGCCATACATATATACTAGTAAGACAAAGTTTCAGTACGTGCACTGCAGAGTATGTGAGCGGAGCGGAGTGGGAGCGGCATGATTTTGCCTGGAGCTTGGAGCGGATTTTTTGAAAGTCGGAGCGTCGCGATTTTCTCTCGCTAACTGCATTAACTATAGCATGAACGAATTCACGCTACTGTTCTACTAAAGCACGTTGACATTTATCTCTGAGTATTGTGTATTTGTTTTTCACTGAACGCACACAGTTTCGATATAAAAATAAATCAATAATGAAAAATTACAGCGGAGCGTTAATTAAAGATATTTTTTACATGGAGCAAGGCTCAAGTGAGGAGGGAGCGGGGAGGGAGCGAGGAACGGAAAATGGTAAACACAGAGCGGAGCTGGAGCGGAGTGATCATGATATGCTCTGAGCGAGGAGCGGAAATTCTTGCCGCTCCACTCCACTCACATACTCTGGTGCACTGTTAAGTACTGTTATTTATATAATTGTATTCCAATATCCCTTGGATGGGCAGAAGAGTCCAAGGACCAGGAAAAAAAACAAAACTCCCCTTTGTTTAGAGTTTGAGGAAAAAGGGGACACAAAATTATTTTGCAAGACAAAAATAATCTCCTGACAGCAAAGCAAAACAATTCAGCTTACCATCTGATTTCTAGAAGGAGCCAAAACCTTTCTGTGCAGTGACTCATGAACTTCTGGTCATTCCACAGGCTTAGTTGACACACTGTATGGAAAAGCTTTGGGGCACACCTGTTTTTCAGGGTTTGGGCGGGGACTCTTACTTCCAGTGAAAGGTAATCTATCAGTATGTAAAATGTCAGCATACCAAGACATTTTGGACAACGTCATCCTTTGTGGACACAGTTTGGGGAAGAACCTTTTCAATTCTATTCCGTGCACAAAGCAAGCGGTCATAGTTACAAACTGCATATGCTGTGTCATTAAAGTCCCTGTTAGTGTAATGGTCAGGCCTTCTAATACTTTTGTTCATATGGTGTGCATACAGCAGATAACATGGCTCTTTAAATGCTTTGTTGACTGCAGGAAGAGACACAGGGATAAGACAGATGCTTCCTCACCTTCTCGGTGTCTATGCCTTTTGACATAGCCCAGGTGGAGACAATGTAGTCCATTACTCTTTCACTTAGGCCTTTGGGCACCTGATAGAGCTTGAGAAAATCCCGCACATTGTTGAGCATCTCGTGGTAGCGATTGGTGTTGGTGTACATCTGCTGGAAGATGGTGGTCACATTTCCAAAGATGGTGGCATAGAGGAGAGCTGTGAAACAGAGAGATGGAAATCTTAAGATCCCTTCACAGAGCTGCTGAATAAAAATCAAAGGCCAGACTGAGGCAAGAGGATGTGCGAATGTCTGTAGAGAGATCAGGGCTGTGCTACCAGAAGGAAAGGCAATGCTGGTTATTAACTTTCCCTCCACTGTTTCACTGCAATCGGTTGCTTCTCATTTTCTCCCCTAAGCGTCCTAAGTACATAAGCATAGATGTGTCAAAGTACTAGAAGCAAAGTAAGACTCCTACCTGACAGTCAAAAGCACAAAAACAAGCATATTGAACACAGAAGTTACACAAGTTACTCCATTGTCAGCTCTAGTACCAAGATGTCACAATCATCATCCAGCAAAACCATCCTTTCACAGGACTTCATTCATTTTTTTCATTCACTGATTTACACATGTGAGGCAGCAAAACTTTTAACAAAATAAAACAAGAAAATACAATAAAATACAAAATGCAAGAAAAAAATTGTATTCTTGGAATCATTCTGCAAAATAAAAGCAGTAGAAAATAAAATTCAAAGACATTAAACAAGACAGAGCAAAAATATAATAAGAAAAGCTTTCATAAAATTGGATAAAAGCTAAGAAGTGTCTTATCTCAGCATCCAGTCGGCAGTTAATGCATGCTAATGAGGTACTGCACCACTATGCCTTTTTACCCAAAATTCTATTAATGAGAACAGTACATTCAGAACCAGTGAATCCATTTGTCTAGAGAGGTTTTCCATTATTCTAAATATAAGAGATAATGTAGAATGGTTACTGTTTCTATCGAGTCGTATAAA
Source organism: Brachypetersius altus (assembly GCA_037974465.1). Classification (NCBI taxonomy): domain Eukaryota; kingdom Metazoa; phylum Chordata; class Actinopteri; order Characiformes; family Alestidae; genus Brachypetersius; species Brachypetersius altus. The sequence continues at coordinate 8,476,398 of JBBPDB010000153.1, read as the reverse complement.
TAAATAGAAAACAATAAATGATAATTGTGTACAGAGAGGTCAGGTCAACCTGTATGTAGTGATAGATATTATGAAAAAGAAGTGATCACATTCCTACAGATAGGAAGAGGCAGAAGACATGGCTTTCATCCACTGAAAGAGGAAGTATAGCAGGTGTATTTACAGAGTTGGGTTTAGCCTTTACTTTTAAGAGCGCCTGAGAGAGAGGTCCTGGGTAATGCCAAGCATCTGGCAGATTGAAATGATACGCATCACAGGAGAAGTGTGCTGGCCTTTTCTCTCTCCTACTATCATGCAACAGACATTAAAAATGGCCTAATTAGAAGAAATGCTTAGATTTTCACTGGAAGGAAAATCACAAATAAATCTGAAGAAAGTAAAATTCTCCAAACCTAGTGCATAGAACATGACTGCAAGTAACCAAACTACGCAATTAATGAGGTCCTAAGACAAGCACAAAATAAACAAAATAACGATTAAGAAAAATCACAAACAAGTCTGAAGAAATAAACAGTCAAACCAAGTGTATCAAACACTGACTGTAAGTTGCAAGACTGTGCAATTAATGAGGGAAACGAACTGTGGAGCCTGCTGTGTCTCAACTTAAGATATGCACAAAATAAACATAAGAAAAGGCTAACAGTAATATAAAGTCTGTTCAAAAATGCTAGTATTAATTATCCCACTCCCACTGTATGTCATTGCAGTTCCAGTTGAACAGACCTCTGTGTTACTAATGTAATGTTTGATATAATCAGAATGACATGCAAAATTTCTAACTGATGCTTTACCGCATTCAAACTTAAAGTTCTCTTTCAATCACTGTGTTCAGTATCTCGTCATTGAACAATGAACAACTCCCTTGTGGGGTGGGCTGAAAGGAAAGGGACCAAGGATTTTCATGGGTTTGGAGAAATTTCATAAGAAGGATTTGTATGAAGGGTGGCTCAGATCCCTTTGTATGTGCCCTCTCACCTCACCTAGCATTATAAGAAAAGACTCAATGGTTTTATCAAAGGAAGGGAGCTGAAAAGGCACTAAATGCCAGTGTACCAATAACTGTGACACACATTTTTGTTTGTTTCATAATCATCTCTCATATTTTTATCATAAGATCAAGCAGATCAAATGATGAAATGTATTCATGGCCTTTTCTTTCATCTTTAACAAGGGTGCCAATGATAAGAGCTTCAGGGAATTCTGAGGAATTGTAGTCTACAGTCAGATACTGAAGCAAACGACTGGAAGCTAATCAGACCAAAATAGTTCTAGAGATCTACTGTTACAGTGTTTCTATGATTAATGAATAAATAACAAATTGGTTTAAATTAGTCCTCCCAAACACTGGCCTCGGGACCTAATGCACTGTACATTTTTGCATTAATTTCTTTGCAGCACACACGATTCAGCGCTTTTTTAACGTACCCCTCCTAGATGTCCTAGGCCTTGTTCCCATTTGACATTAGAATATGTCCTGAGTTATCCAGTTACAAGTGGACAGGATTAGAATGAGTCTCCACCTGTGTCTTGAGTGACCACTTGTGATCAGACTTCACTTTCCTGCTCTATAAGCAAAGAAACACCTACATCATTTCCATTCGCAAAGACCACAGGCAGAAACGGTGAGCTTGGCCAGACAGACATTAAAAGACACGCCACCTCGATCCCGCCCACAGCGGGCCACATCACCGGAGTTCTGAGTCTGGGGCAGTCTCCTCATTTAAGGAACTGTTTCTGTTTGTGTTCTCTGAGAACTGCGATACCCGAAGTCTCATTAAAACCCCTATTTTGACTCCCACATCTGCATCCTACATACACATATGTACTTCCACTTATGCAGATGACATCAGTTGAATTGGGCCAGGACACATTCCCATACACATGGTTAAAAAAATGTGATTGTATGCAGCTCAGACATCTGGGTATTAACAAAATATGTGGCATTAACACGATCATAAGCATAAATCAAGTATTGTATTTGGTCACATTATAAAAAAATAGAATGAATATGGGTTATGCACATTTTAAAATGAGATTTGTGCATACTTTCAGCACAGAGAAAACAGACCTCAGGTTCAGTATTTGTATATGAAGGATCTGTGGGTTTTATATAATAATGGTGTGCAAAAGCTGCTTATTTTAATAGTTTAATTACTGTAATAGGCATATTTTCTTCACTTGTAAATGGTGAAAAGAAGCCTTCTTGTTTTAAACGTTGATTGTGAAAGTATTAATATTACAGGTAAATTGAGATTTTGAATCAATTTTCTCCACTATTGAAGTTAATAAGAGATTGTGCTGCACTTATAAGCCTCTTCGAGTCACTATGATGCCATTTTAGACAATTTTGTCAAAATCTTTGTAGAAACTGCTGGTCCTCATCCACAAGCAATTGTGAGTGTACCCTAGCGTTTTGTGTCATGTAATCTTATATAGAATAATTAAAAATATAAAAAAGAGTATTTCTAAGGAATATCAGCTTTCTGATATAAAAAATTTATATGGGCATTTTCACTGCTTGTAAAAAGTGTGCACCAAGAAGATTATTCATGCTTTTTAAAATTCAAGATTCTTGATCTATTGCATACACAGTTATGCAAATACAACATGCAGTGAACTTTTGTTTGGGCTATTGTAATCTTTTATATACACGATTCTTTATTGTCTTAGTCAAACAGGCTCGGTTTCAATTGGTCCAGTCACATAGAGCACATTAGTCTAGTACTACTTCCCTTCGCTGGTTGCCATCAAAGTTTAGAATTGATTTTATTCTTTAACTCTTCATGAGTGCTCCAACTCCAACCACTAACAAGTAGCTCCAAGCCTTATAGTGAGGAATCTATGGAACGGCAAACCAATGCGCCAGTCTGCTGAGAATTTTTTCTTTTTCCACGGCACAACCTTAGATCAGCAGGACTTTAATAGACCGTCATTTATGCTTACTGCCTATGGAAACTAAAGCACTAATTTGGTGTGTGTGTGGGTGAGAGCAGGCTGAGTAATGGTAATAGCTTTTGCTTTGATGCGGCATGTAATTTCTGGGTAAGATTTGGCCTTTTAGCGACAATGCAGATCAATTCTGAACCAATAATTCACCCATTTGTGTGAACACAAGCTCTTATTGTTTTATTAGTTTAGGCAATATAGAGCAGACATTAGAGGATCATCAGCAGAAACACCACTCTGAGTGTGCAAGTAGGTTCAATAATGCACAGACGCATATAATCATACACACACACACACACACACACACACACACACACACACTTTTATACTAGCTTGTAGCACTGAATACACAGGGGTATGTAGCCCTGACACATAGAAATACAGTGACAGACATGCATGATGCATGCAGGCATGAAAGACTGCCCCACACACACACATCCACACTCTCTCTCTCACATAAAAGCAACAGTCATGCAGCAAAAGATCCTTCCTTAAATCACGTCTGACACCAGTGCATATGCTTATAGTAAGTTGAGTAATTAGGCAGGGATTACCTGAAGCTTAGTGTTAACTGATAGTGCTGACGTTTTCAGTGGCTGAGCACGCCGTCAGCGCAAAGGTCACGCAAACACAGCAAGAAGCTTCTCGCCTCAGGCCTGGAGAGGCCACAGAGCAAGAGAGCTGAACAAACAGAATGCACTGATACACCCGCATTGACACACCGCAAAAGGGAGAGAGACAGAGAGAACGAAGAAGAAGAGAGAGAGGAAGAATTTTAATTAAAAGTTACGTTAAAAGTGATACGATTTCAGGCGTCTCTTAAATATGTGTACCAAATCTGGCTGCCAAATAAAAAGTTGCATTGTTTAGGTACAAGCAGGATGCATTCTGCTCACGTTATTTATCAAATTGGTGCAAAAGACTGAGCATGTACTGAATGAATTGAAATAGAAACAGACATCAGGTTAACTCTTTCCGTATGAAAGATCTGTTGGTTTTTATGTAATATTAGGCTTAGGGATGCAAAATCTGCATTACTGTAACTATTAATTACTGTAACAAGCTTATTTTTGATTTTCCACTCTTAAAGTTGCATAGTTTAGGTCCAAGTAAGATGCATTCTGCTGCTGTTGTGTATCAAATTGGTGCAAAAGATTGAGCATGTACTCTAAGGGACATGTGCATGAATTGAACAGAGGATGGTGCAAAATGTGGGAGAATCTTGCAAAAAACTTGCAACTGACTAGCTATTCCGCAAGAAAAGATATAATGAACTAGCAGCACACACACACACACACATACATACATACATACATACATATATATACATATATATACAGTATTATAGCTGCTCCCATACTTCAGCAGGAAGAGTACATTGTAACACTCTGACAGCCAAGCTCAAGGCTAGGTGGTTAATAATGACTCTAAAAAAGATACAAACCCAAAGGAAGTTACGCCTGTGGCAAAGATAACAAACATAGTGTAAATAGACCTGTGGCAAAAACAACAGCAGAAACAAGTAAAACAACATAAAGTTGGTGAAAGAAAGCTTTAAAAAAGATGTTGAGTTGTAACCAAACACTTATAAAGTAAACCTAGCAAGTCACTGTAAACCTTGCATGGTTAAGTTACATGGACGATAGAAAACGATAGAAATGAGCCTATTCATTTCGTAAGACTGTTGTTCGGAGGCCTTTCTGTTAACTGGCAAAAGAAAGACAGAGACATTAGCTTTGAACCCATACACTACTTAAACTTTCAGGACCAGTTAAAAGTGATATGATTTCAGCTTCTGTACTATGAAGGGGGTGAAAACCAGACTGGAACTGATCTTACAGGTTATTATGAGATAAACGAGAGTGGAGTTAGAAATGAGATGCAGATTATTGAACTATCAGCACCAGGTTTTTTAATATTGGGGTTATTGCAGCGGTTTTGAATTATGCAGGTACAGTTCCAGTGGAGAGAGAGGAATGGATTATGGCAGAGATAAGAGGAACCAGAGAAGGGAGACAGGTTTTAACAAGAGTTGTGGGTAGGGGATCTAGCTGACAAGTGGAAGGTTTGGAGTAACGGATGAGATCTGAAATTTCTGAGATGGTGGGGAGCTGGAAGGAAGAAAATAATGGAGTGGGTGAAGGAAGTTCATGCATGATACTGGGGATAGATTGTGGACCGAGGTGGTGGTGGATCTTCTGGATTTTTTCAGTAAAGTATGACATGAGGGAGCTACAAAAAGCAGACGAGTATAGGTGTGGTGGTAGGGGTCTGGGGGTTGGATGATGGTCTTTAACAGTGAAAACAGTGACTGGGGGTTACCTACATTAGAACTGATTATACATGAGTAGTAGTTGGATTTAGCTTTGGTTATATAGTCCTTGTAGTTTAATATGAGTTTTTTGTTCATATCTTTGTGTACATGTAGTCCAGGTTTTATTGAGTCAATAAAGTTGCCATCCTTTGGCTTTCATGAGCCGAAGGTCAGGCGTAAACCATGGGGAAGAAAGGGAGAAGGATACAGATCTGCTTTTTAATGGAGCTAGAGAATTGAGAATATGATGAAGGTCAGTGTTGTAGAGTGTGACCAGCTCTTCAGGTGTGGTGAAACTATGAAGGTGTGGTGAAACAATCAATGCTAGAGGAGAGAGGTTGTAAGTTAATGTCCTTAATGTTCCGAAAAGAAATAAACGGGGGACCTCAGTAGTAGAGAGAGAGAGCTTGAGATTAAAAGAGAGGAGGAAATGGTCAGTTATGGGAAGCTCGTCAACAGTACAATCAAGAGGGGAGACACCAGAACAGCTTATTAAGTCTAAGATGTG
>JBBPDB010000153.1:8449493-8464979 GCA_037974465.1 Brachypetersius altus | reverse complement strand
CCTCTGCATTTAACCCATTCACCAAGTGAAGCAGTGGGCAGCTACGAACACAGCGCCCGGGGAGCAGTGTGTGGGGATGGCACCTTACTCAGGGTACATCAGAGGCACCTAGCGGTCTTGGGAATCAAACCCAGACTCTCTGATCGTAGGGCGAATGCCCTAACCACTACGCTACCAGCTGTATTGTTGGGTAGGGATTGGCTACTTATTATTTGATGCTCCGACTGTGCAGTATCTCGGTTAAACAGCAGACATAGATTTAAGCTGTTTTCAGGTAAGAAACAGTTGTGGACTACTTAAGCACTGATGTGCGTCGCTCTGGATAAGAGTGTCAGCCAAATGCCATAAATGTCAATGTAAATTACCCTCATGGTCAATGGATTTTCAGATTCTTCAATCATTACTAAATAGTCATAAAAATGTCCTGAAATAAGAAATATTATGTGCATCTTAAATACTTGCTGCCTAAAACAGTGATTTCCAGTTCCTGAAGTCAATGCCCCTGCATATTAGTGTTTCCCTTACACACCTGAAATCAGTGAGTGTGTTGAACCAAGAAAAAGCACTACAATGTAAAGAGCAGGGGGCCTCCAGACACCAGATATACAACAGCGAATGGATTTTTAGTAAGAAAAACTGGGAAGTTTCTTTTGGCTTAAAGAAGTGTGCAGTTTAACGAGACTTGATAAAACCATTTAACACAAACAATCTGGACAACAAGTGTGCTTTTGCCATGTGTTGTTAAAATACAAAAAAAATAAACATTAATACATTGAAGACATTGATACAATAATGATTTCTGGATTTCAAAGCAGTTATTAACATCTTGTTAGAAAAACACACATTTTATTAGCCATTTATTCTCTATACAACCCAGTCATTGCATGGACTTCAAATCTTCTATGGATTTGGTAAATAAAATATTGATTAGCCAGAACATGCACTGGATGGAGAGTTTTATAGATGGCTAAGCTAACATGCTGATGGATATAAACCAATCATTCATAGTATCAGTCTCAGTTTGAATTCACTGGAATGTCACTGCTCCTTCTATGCTTTCAGTCCATTGTTAAATCTAATATTTTTTTCAGGTGGCCTAAGACTTTGGCACAGTTCTGAGGATAATGTATCTTTTTATTAGAAACAGACCATAGTAACAGTAACTCCTGCCTTAGAATAACACAAAAAGGAAACTTAGAATTTGCCAAGAGGGCCAAATAAAAGATTCATGGTCATATCAAAGGAGTGACAGTGTATATGATGATGACAGCGATATTATGAGTAATGACAGTGTACTCACTACAAAGCAGAGCCCTTGTAATATCTCCCTGCTCAATAACCAAGCTGCTATGAAATATTCAGCAGGCTGACTCACCGGCCGCACCAGCATGTGTGCTGCAGGCTGGCTCCCAGCGCTGAGATGAATCCCTACAAAGAGGAAAATGCACAAACCCAGCACCAGCCATCCAAACTCAGCCTCGTCCCCAGCTTGGCCACAGTTGTGCACAGCTATAATACCAGATTAGAATAGGCAAAGGCTTATTGCATGTAAGTACGGAGGGTGAGCATAAAGAAAACGTCTGCAAAGGGGGTAGAAAAGTAACTAAAGCTGATCCCCAGGGTGTGTGTGTATGTGTGTGTGTGTGTGTGTGTGTGTGTGTGTGTGTGCTTACGCTTACAAGGTCAAATCCCAGTGCTCCACACACCAGCTTAAGTAAGCCATATCATGTAAAACTACATTTACATGAAAAAGTTTAATGTCCTCAGCAAACACTTTTCAAGCTTCAGTAGAGGGTTTAAAAGTTCGACCAGTTTATGTGTAAGGTTGTTTTGCTCATGCCCCTGTATTTTGTCCAGAATTTGTTTCTTTGGATTGTATTTTATACCCAAATTTGCTCATTGAATTTCAAAACACATGTGACTGCAGAGCCACAGTTTCACAACAGCGGTTTCAGGCCGGTGGCAATAAAGCCTCAATGCTATTGTCACTCATTTGACTTGTTTGTGGTGATGCGTCAGTAATCACGTTACTGTTCTTCTCAAGTTCTATTTTTATTATTACTGTTATTTTTCTTTTCATACCTGATGACCTGAATCTAGTTACATTTATAGTACAGGCTGAGCTATAGTAGCTATGGTTACAATGCCATAGTGATTATGAATGAATAAGGAAGAAGATAAATACTAAAGACAGTTTACAAAGGTGTGTAATGAAAACAACAGCTGGGTAATGTCATTTCCCAGTAATGCTTTGATCCAAGTCAAGTATGCCTGATGGCTGCATGAGATGTTATACAGCTTTGCATGACAAACAGCAAGGATGTGTTTCTTCATTGCATCTGTTCTTGAGTGTTCACTTTGTCTGCCATGTTTAGTGTGATTAATATCAATCTCCTGTCTAATGTGAAACAAAAATAACTAAACTTCTAAGTGTAATGATGATGTATTGAATGTAATCTTGATTCACCATTGACTTGAACTATTGTGTTGAGAGTTAGAATACATTACAGAGGTCATTGTTTAATATGCTACGCTTCAATAGAAAGTTATCAGCAGCACACCTGTGTGATGCATCATGCTGAATACAAGAATAGTCACGGTAGAAAAATATATTCAATTTTCAATTGATCCTGGTTATGATGTAAATACATTTGTACACAGTCATCCATTCTGTCTACAGCCCATGATGCTGAAATGATAAGGAGTGTTGTTACTGCACAGTCTGTAGTCAGTGGGAGGGTTGTTTGTAAACTGCTTTTTAAGCTACTTTGCATATATGAGTCCTAAAGGCACTATAATGGCCGTTTGAAAATCCCTTAAGGAGGACAAAATGCAAGCAAGTGTGTAATATGGCCACTTTAATTTTATTAATCACTCAAGCTACAAATGTAGTCATGCAACATCGTGGTTCAGTGTTCTCACTTAGGAACTTCCTCTTTAAAATGCCTAGGCCCAGAGGACAGAGTGACTTATATGAAGACTTATACAGCCGAGATTGCTGCAGAGGTGATATTAGGGGGCAGGGGAGGAAGGGATAGGTTCGCAAGGCCTGAATAAAGAGAAAAGGCGATGATACAGCATTTTTAGTAAGGTCCTAACCAAGAGAGTCTGCTGGGCTGGGAGACACACACACACACACACACACACACACACACACACACACACACACACACACACACACACTACTGTACAGGAAGGTCTGGCTGCAAGTGGCTCTTAAGCTCTCAATCCATCAACAGGGTGCCTCTGACTCAGGAAGAAGAGCACTTGAAGAGCACCTCTACTCAAACAGATACAAATACATAAAAAAACACAAGTTGTGTACTGTATCATGCATTGCATTTTAACATGTGTATTTTAGTTTTCAAGAAGCAAAACACCTCATATGTCTATTGGTTCCTTTCATCAATTACACTGTGGGCTAAAGATTGAGTTGCTTGCCATGGGCACGTTTGCATTGATTAGCACTACCCTTCTTAAAAGCAGATGTATGAGGGGCTTAAAATAAATAATTAAATATAAAAAATCTCTTATTATTTATCTATCACGCAGATTTCAGCAGTTTGGTTTTGTTACTGTACTTGTAAGACGGTTGCATGTAAATCATCCTATTGATTGCTGTATATTCTCTTTTAATGAAAAAGGAGTCTGGGTTGAAACATCACAATTAACATCAATGTGAACTGGTGGGGCTGAGATGGTATAGACTGAATAGTTAGGGATATGCAAAGCTATGCCTTTTTTGAATGGTTTTAATATATGTTTCATGTATGTATAGCATGTTTAATTACCTTTGTGAAGGAATACAAACAATGTAAATAAACATGCCTAGCCTTGCCTGAATGCATCACAAAAATAGGTTTTGCAGTTTCATTTACAAATATTGAGTGCAAGGACTAAGGAATATTATGTTTTGAAATATTAACGATGTTTACAGACTACAGCAAACTCTATTTAGAACAAAACAAAGATTTTTTAATTTCTTGAGGCCGGTTTGTGGCTTTGGGTATTGCCCCTGTAATCAGAAGGTTGTGGGTTTGAATCCCAACACTACTAGTGACATGACTGAGGTACCCTTGAGCAAAGTACCCCACCACACACACAGACACACACAATGCTCCCTGGGTGCCCCTCATTGGTGGCATTCCAGAACATCACTTGCTGAATGGTTAAATGTAGAGAAAGAATATCACATTGTTCACACATGTCTATAAGGGGCCACTTACCATACATGCAAAAACAAAATGTGCATAATATTGTTCCAGTTACTCGTACAAGTGCGGCTTTTACTGCGATGTGAACAGCCTTTAAAGCCGGCAGTGATTTGCAATGCTGTTCACATACATAGAAATACACACACAGCTGAAAGAACAAGTGGAGTCACCCATATTTAAATACACATGCATCACTCTTTTCCTTTACATTTACATTTTTAGATAATGAATCTTTAAATAAAGACAGTGATTGAGAGAATGAAAGAGCAAGAGAAGCAGAATAAATTATGCTGCATAATATTTTTAGATAATGAATTGGAGATGCATTATATTTACTTATAGACGGTCCACGGCGGAATCACGATCCTGATGAATGAGACATGAAAAGACAAATGTGTGTAATGCTTTCTAAAATTAGGCCTCAGATGGGTGCTCGTGTTTGATTATGTTTGCTGTCAGCGGACACAAATAAAATCGGTTGTTATTGCTGGAGCGGGGGTAATAAACGTCGTCCGTTCCAGATATTGTCTTTAGAGAGCTTCTGGAAAGCTGTATCTGTAAAACTTCCCATAATGCACAACTAGGAGGAGCAAAAAACTCACACAGACACACACACACACACACACATCCAAAAGCAGAAAGCAAGTAAAAATAGCAAAAAAGCAGCGAAGATCAAGATTTCTCACTTAATGAAGTCATCTACACATATCCTTCAAAGTCAATATAAGCACACAGTCATTATAAGACACCCTCACATGCTGTGTGATGAAATCTTTTATTCAGCACTATGCTATAAAGTGAAATCTCTCCCTCTTTCCCTCAATAAATCATCGAGAGACAGTTTGATCCCGTTACAGTAGTTAGGGCCGTTCCTTCTGTAGCCTGCTGAAACTGCAGTGCTCTTTCTTAAATCTACAGACTGGAGGCACGTTCAGGAAAAAAGAGCTGAATACAAGTACGCAAAATTAAATTGCTGTCTTTATTCATCACTTCTGAGGTTACTTCCCTCAGATTTACCTGAACTAGAGCCTTGGCGAAAAAAAGACTCAGTAACAGCCTGGTTGAAAAGTGCAGAATGCTTTGAAGGATATGCACATGTTATTATATGCAGTGAATTATGCAGTGACATTTCAGGAGCTCAGCCTTTCTCTTCACACTAACTGTATATACACATGAAATAAGGCCAGCATGAGCTTTGGTGAACTACAGCCTGACATCATTAGATTTTCGGCATATGTAGCTGTACTGTTAGCCCTTACATGTGATTACCTATACAAAAAATACCATCATGTGTCAGCACATAAATAGTATGAAAGGAAATGAGGTAGATGTATTTATGCAAAGGTGTGGCACAAAACTTGATTCAAATGTGCCCAAAACAGCTGCATATATTGCCCGACCTCCTCTTGAATGGCAAGATATATAAAAGACAGTGATAATGTACCAATAAATACCAATGGAAATGAAAAAAGTTGATCGGTACGTCTCTGCTGTAGACATCACATAAAGCTCAGAAGTGTGAAAGCCTTCATTTTGATGCTATTCCATTTTGCTCGTTTTTGTAGCTTTGGCTACAGGCAGGGTGTCATTGAGAATAAGAGACAGGATAAATTAGTATTAAGCAGATGAATAAAAAAAGTAAAGGAGTCTCGTGTGGTCTAGGGCAAGGCAACCTCAACAAGGCCAACATGCAGCCTCTTAATTGGCTACTTTCAAACCATCGAATTTCTGCAGTGACCCTGAGCAAATACGCTAGTTTCCATCCGATGCACTGAAATCAGTGACGCATAGAAGTGCTAATTTCATTACTTTTTTGTGGGTCTAGCATCAATTTATCTCATTTCTGTTTCTCCTATTAGTCATATCACCATGTCACTTTAATAACCTGTTTCTTAGTCTTATTACAGCAAGCAAAGCATGAGATCATGTGAGTCTTTGACATGTTATTTTGTTTTAGAAAAGGTTCCTACATTATTAAAGTTGTTTTCTTTCATCCATCTAGGAGTAGTAATCAAAGCATAATCCTTGTGTGTGGTTGCATCAGAGGGAAAAATCTTCTCTTCTTTTCCCAGATAAAGAGAAGCAATGCAACGACAAACCACAAACAATTAACCCACCAGCAAATAAACAGGATTCAGTAGAACAGAGCACAAGCCGGGAATGCAATCCCTCTGAGAGTTTCCTTTAAAGAGATGACTATTAGGAGTGTTGTCACTAAGCTTTGTTCCTCTACAAGGCATGTTAAAGACACACGCTTCTATTCATACACACATAACGCAGACACATGCTGTTTTAACATTTAAAGGATATTCTCAGACATTTTTCAACCAGATTTCCTTGTTCCTCATGGTTAAATACCACAGACAACAGCATGTTTATACTAAGGAAAAAATGAGAATTGGGCAGGTGCCACTGTAACATCTAGGGTTTTTTATCAATTAAAAAAACCCTAGAACATACTTTTAACCAGAATCAGAATCAGTAAACATTGTAGACTAATATATATTAATATTTGTAGTAATATTTATGAATTCCTCTGATGTCTTTATCCAATGGCCAGGGTTTCCATTGCTTACTGTGACTACTGTCTAGGAAGAAGAAGAACTGAGTGTGTCTGTCCTCTTCTAGAATGATCCCAAGCAGGTTATCTGTTCTATCACATCCGGGTGCAGTAATTACACCACAGCCTGCAGGCAGAGTCCATTTATCCATCACCCTTTGTTCTCCCCGCCACCGTGGGATTTTTTTCATCATGTCTTTCCTTTGGTTGTCCCCTTTTTCCAAGCAATGCTTAAGGGAAACACATAATCCAATGCTCTGGACACACACTCTCACCTTCAATTAATTCAAAAGTTTCATTCGAAGCTATGCCCTATTCTCTTTATAGTGTACTATTTTGGGGTTCTGTCATTTCGTAGTAGTGTCCAGAAACATGCAGAATACCTAGTGCACACTAACCATCCCACAATTCAATACATACTGACGGACAACGCAGCCCAGAAAATATGCATCATACATCACGTTTTTCAGTTTGAGGACACTTCTTCACGAGAACGTCTTGGAATCAGCCACTACACATTAATGGACAAACCCATACAACGCAGTGATTCATACCACTTACACAAACCATCACAAATTTTGTTCCCTGTAATGATTCAGATTTTCACTTTTCAATAGTGATAAGCAACAATTTTACTGAAAGAAAAAAAATTAAAACTGTGCACTCTGTATAAGGGACTAGAGGCAGTTTATTTTTAAAGCAAACAATTCAATGATCTCTCTAAATGGATGGTGCCATCGCACAATTGAAATCTCAGTAATATTACAATAAATACAATTAACACTACTAAAGCAAATAATGACTTTGTATATGTCAGTGTGTGTCAGTGGAAAATAATTTCCAGACTTCTGCTAATGATAGCCCAGTAGTGTACTTACTATGAAATATTTGGTTTGGCTCAATAATACTCAATAATACTTTTAATACTCAAATATACTTTATATAGCTTGTATGAGATATGCTACTTGTGGTATCCTACCAATCCATGCAATGGCATACAGGAGAACCCATGTTCAGTGGAAAATCAGTTGTATAGTTATAGTTCATATAACCATGAAAATACTAGTTGACTATATGTTAAATGATGACTATATTGTTAAATAATGACAATCAAATTCAAGAAAATGTTTTATTTATTTATTTACATTTTAAATGCAAACTCTGTTAGCCTAGTAAGTTCATTGTTGGGACAGGATCAACTAAAACTGGTGTGTAGTTTGTAGGCATGTAGCAACACACCTATTTTCAGGTTTTGTACACTGCAAATGTGATGCAATGTTTAAAAAAACATATGTATAACTCACATTACTAACTAACATTAGTTTAACATTACTGTTAGTTTAAGTCAGTCAGGGTCACTTACTTTTTAAATGTTTTTGATTATGAAGTTTGATTTTTGGCAAAACAGTATAAAATTCAAAATACATTTTTTCCATTATTCCACTTTCTATTTCCCTTTTTTTTTTAATTGTTACAGTCATAGTAGGTAGGTCAATTAATAAGTCAGAATCAGTATCCTGACTGTACTGTCTCCTGTAAGTGGTGGTATAACCGATTTAAGAGTCTCTGATGTAGAGCAGGTATGGCCATTAGAATAATCACTTAGCTCAGTGTGACCTTTGAGAGCACATTAGGCTCTGGAACAGTCGATATTATGGAGCTTTGATTGCCCTGTGTGTAAAGGTGATCGATCCATAATCCACTATGAAGAATACAACGGGTATACACTGTAAATATTGAGGCTGAGCTTTAAAAATATTTATGTATTAAACCAATGACTCACTTTAGAAGTGAAGACTGTTGTATACTACCTGCATGTAATCTAATAATTCCAATTTCTGCTTAGCTTATTCACAGCGAGCTGCTTGCATGACCTGAGAGAACAGTGCTTAATTTTTTGCTCCATTTGTGCTTATTGTACTAATAAGAAATCCCACCTTCTGTAAGTTACATCCCATCTCTCTCTCTCTCTCTCTCTCTCTCTCTCTCTAGTAACCACAAGCTCTGTCCCTCTGCAACACAATATAGATCAATATATAACCTCAGCATAGCATTTAGCCCCCCCAGGTTAAAGATCCCCAGACCTTGCATTTCTGGACCTATCTGTTCTCCAGTGCTATTCCTCAGGCTTATCCAACAACAGCAGCGACTCTGGGCACAGCCTGGTCCAGCACATCACAGGGAGCTCCTGCACTCACCACACTTGCAAAGGGGGAAATCAAATACCAACGATTTTGTAGATGGAAGCCAAATGCGCGGGTCAGGTTAGACAATGTACTGCAACATCCCAAAGGCTCCAGAGTCAAGAGAGCCCCATCACCTACAGCTAAAAGATTGATCTGAGTCAATTGCAACAAAAAGTGCTGGAATCTCAGTAAACAATTCTTTATTTACACTGTGTTGGCACACAAAATGTAAGCTGTCTGAGCTGGCAGCATGAGTCTGAAACATAATTCCAGAACAGATACATATAGGAAGCACAACAAATAGTTAATTGTTGTCAAACAGCAAAACGTTTACAGCATTTAACATGCTTTTTTGTTGTGCAGCTCTTTATATGGAAGTTCCCCCAATTTGTGTTGATGCTCGAGGTGTCAGACATTGTCAGACGAGGTGAGCTTTGTTTGGTGTTCCGGTGTCACGTAAAAACCAAAGTTATTGGAATTTAAAAAGCCTGTAATAAAAATACCGCTACTAGGGTTTTGAAATGGCATCACACACAACCGCCCATAAAGAACAGAAATGCCCAAATTTCAAAAAGACCCAAATTGGGTCTTAGAAATAAGCAGAAAAAACACAGGATCTTTGAATCTGGAAGAACTGGTTTCTGCCCACAAGTGGGTGTGGAAAACCACAGAGGGAGGGGGTCCAGAGAGCGGCCAAGTGGTGGCACAAGTGCAGCAAATTGTGAGCGTGTAGGAGAGCAAACACCAGTTTAAGAATGTTCTACACCATTCTACACCATTCTACACCAACCACTAGTTGGAGAATTTCCTTGTAAACCTGGAGCTTGAAACAAATACCAGCAAGTACACACAAGTCTGTCAGCTGAAACCTGCAATATTTCATTTTTATGCCAATCTGCTCAACTTTAAGACATTAAAGTGGCCCCTTATAGTCATGGCTGAACACACCAATGCACAGCATGAACTTTTTCTCTGCTTTTAACCCATTCACCAAGAGAAGCTTTGGGCTGCCAGGAACATGGGGACTTGAAAAGTGCTCTATAAATAAAATTTATTATTTATTATTATTAGTACCTTACACAGTGATGACACTAGCAGTGTTGGGATTCAAACCCACAACCTTCTAGTTTGCAAGGGCAACGCCCTAACCACTAAACCACCAGCTGCTCCAGCACATTTCTTGGTAACAGTGGAGGTTTGCTTGTAAAAACAAATTTGAACCAAAGGGGCAAATGTGGCTGTCAATTACATAAAGGGCCCACCTGTAAACAGTAAGAAATGTGCCTACACAAAGATGTCCTCTGAATCAGCACTGACTAAACTGAACACAGACCTCCTGATGCAGATATAGTTTACTCAAACACACTCCTGGGCAACTATGAAGGAAGCACTGTTGTCTGATATCACAACAGTATTTTTAGTAGACGTGCTTGAATACCATTTACCATTCAAAACTGCCGAAATGACCTCAGATAAAATATTATCATATTACTCTGCCTTAAAATGAATAATGTTTTCCTGTAAAGTTCCATTTTTCCATATACTTGTTTTTGTTATGCCAGTGGCGATATGTGAATAGAGTGTTCCATGGACTGCACCCTGAGTTCTGCGCACCCTCCTACCTGCAAGCGTCAGCATCAGCATCTTACATAGCCCCTGCATGAAATGAGATTAGAATTTTCCATGCACAAACCAATATTTGGCAGTAAAACGTAAGCAAAAATCTGGTCTTAAAATACACCTTTTTAAGCCAATAGGGTAGGACCTGCTATTTATAACAACCCAGTTTCAAATTTCGATTAGAAGATGGAGACACGTGCTGCACAGAACCTATTGTGCAGGGCCTGGTTCTGTTACAATACAGGTGGGATCAATAGAATCGCTGGCTCTTAATCTGTTGACAGTCAAATTCTACCTCCCACTTGAAGTGGAGGAATATAATGATACATTGCATAATATCTGCTATCCACTCTCCATGCTTGGCTTGCAATATAATGGGGGATATTTTTCTTCTGCTGATGACAGCAGCGCTGAGGGAAGATAAGGCTTATGCGTAGGTGCAAACCCCAAATTCCTTGGCAGGTGGGAACAGATGATCATCAAGCATGTGTAGGATAGGGAGAACACTAATTTGGGTAATTATGCAGCATGAGGTATGATTACAGCCTTTTTTAAAATCCAATTGTTCTTCCTTTCTATTTCAATATTACAGAAAATGGGTAGATAACACAGCAGAGATTGGACATGTGTTTCTCAAGCCTGCTTCAACCCAGCTCTAGCCCATCTGGAGCTCCAGAATATCAACCTGACATGAAGGTGAGACAAAATGCCCTGCTGGCCAGGAGGAGGCTTAAGCCTTGATCACATGGCTTAATGGAAATGCAGAAGGAGTGATGTTAACAAGCCCATCTGGAGAGGTGGAGCAAGGTCTGTAATTAGTCAGATATGCCCTGCTCCCCTCAGCAGATCAATGCCTGGACAAACAGGGGATGGATCACTGTACTGCGCCAAATTAACAAGCCTGTTCTTCCTTTTATTTATGAACACCACCACGTTATCGACTTGGGAGCAGCAAAAAGAAATTGCATGCTCTCCTGGGCAAACACGTGGACAATGAAAATTCTTCAAAGCTGTCTCCACTGTGTAAAGCTAGCTGATTCACTGTGACTCACATATAAAGCAAGGCGCTGCTCCTCACATTATCCTGATGTCAATCAGCTCCTGATTTTCAAGCTGCCATTCCCTCTCTTCCACCTGCCCTGAAATCCCTTACACTAATAAAATCAACTGAAAGGGCTATCATTAGAAACCATTGTTTGGTAACTATAATTTGTCAATTTTGAGCAAATAAGGGTGAGAAACTGTAGGCCCACAATACACAAGCCATTAGAATTCAAAGATTTACTTATTGAACCGTAGGTATTGTTTAGAATCCAGTATCAATCATTCTGCATTATGAAACTAAAGTATAAGTTATGTTGTTATGTGAATAAAGCCATTAGAGTTTAAAGTTTGAGCAGTTAAGTCAATTTCACAATGGTCAGTAACAGTAGTCAGGAACGAATCTTCAGGTCAATCGAATAACCCATTGCTGGGCAATTAGTGAGCCAGCAGGGCACTCGCAGAGGAGGCAGCAGAGACCTAGAGATCGTAGGGATGGCCTGATGAGCATTCCCAACATTACATTTAAGGTGCATCGCAGCCAGGCCCAATCAGCATGAATACAGCTTAAGTCAGAGAGACAGGGAGAGCGAGAGAGAGGCAAAGATAAAGGAAGAGAGAGAGAGAAAAAAGAGCACAAATGAGATGCGCGATGGGGCAGAAAGAGTCATCTCTGACAGAGGGAAGGACACTTGTAGAGAATGGACAAAAATCCAAACTGAAAGGATGAAGAGCTAATGAGAGCGGAAGAAAGCGTAAAAGACAGGAATCTGCACGAGGTTGTGTGTCGTTTTATAATGGGTGGGCCACAGAATATAACAGTCATCAAGATATATCTTTACAATATTTACATTTTAATAAATAAAATCATAACTTTAATAGCACATGAAGAGGCAAAGAAAAGAACCCATCATCAAGTTCACTATGGTACCTTTACCACAGAGCACAGTTACTTAATAGTCAGCATACAGTAGGTGACTTATTTAACATTTTGGGTGTATATGCCACATGGAAGCCTCTAGCTTATTAGCTAATTTACAGAATATTTGGAACTGCGTTACAACATATTAAAAAAGTTTAAACTGCGATGCTTTGGCAAGATCCAAGGTTGGAAAGAAAGTGGAGGACATTATCTTTTGTTTGTTTTTTGTTTGATCACTACATTGTATTGTGTAATCATGCATTATAATAATAAGACAAAAAAATCTACTGATCTAATGGACAACACTTACTTCCATAATGTAATAAGCATCCAGGTCAGTGATGGGGAATACACTGTATGCATTTTTAAGAAATAGATTGTGGTATTGGCGGGCTGAAAAGGTAAGGGAAGGGTTTACTGTGAGGGACATGTTAGTGTCATCACACCTGACACAATCTAACACAAACATGGTAGCCAAGAGCCAGACTATGTGGCCTTTGGGAGTACACTGTAGGTCTTTCCAAAAAAACAGCATGATAGTAGAGAAACACAGCTCTGAACAGGTTGTGAGGGGCGATAAGGGGCTTCTGTCTACTGACAGAGACTCCACTGTGGAACAACAGGCTTGCATGGTTTTATGCCAAGCCTCTGACAAACATGACAATTGAAGTTTCAAAGGATTTGACTGAGCGTGTGCTGTACAAAAGCCTAAGCCAGGGCCGTCTGAGCTATACCAAATTGCTCTAAATAGGGAGCACATGCCAGGGGTGGCTTGGGTCTTAAAACTGTTAAATGAACATAAGCATATACTTCACCAAAGTGAACTACACTATCCAGCCAACCGAAGTAACAGCAAACACCACGACTATTCCTTTCTTATGTGAGTGGGATGTGTTTGAAAATGAGATCAGACAAGGCGTTTTGTGGAGTTGATGAGAGATGAACAGATGCTTGTGTTCCGTGCTGACATGCCGAGGGTGAGAAGACAGCATTCATAACCCGCTGTGACACCGCTTTTCATGATGCGTTACTTCTAGACATGGATTTGCACACCCCCCTATTAATTACAAGTCCAGTGTAGCCTCTTTATCCTATCTGCACATGCCCAAGCAAATCCACCCCATTTCAAGAGAGAGAGAGAAAGGAATCAGAGCAGAAAGCTGCTGACCAGAAGTTATGGCAGTAGGCCTTGGCCTGGCCTGCTGATCTGCACAATGGTCAATGAGCGAGTACAGCACAATCCCAGTGAGAGCTCATGGCCTTCACTGAACTTTTCAAGCAATTGCAGCTTGGACCAGCACTGCTGATCAGCACTGTTCTGACTGAGAAAATGCCAGGGCAGGATGTGTTTAGCTTCAGTTGGTGTAAGCTCAAGTAGGAAGACAGATTGGAAGTGGCCTTTCTACATAATGTAGCCCAGAGCAGTACTCCCCTCTGCACTCACTGTCCCCCTGCAAGCATTAAAAATGCAATGCTGCTCCAGCCAACCCAAGAATCATGCCGCTGGACCTTAATCAAGTAAGAGTTGGACACCTCAGCTAGTGTGTAGTCCCAGTGAAATGTGTGTTTGGTTATGTGACAAGTGTGCATGTTTTATTAATTGCTTAAGAGTCTCATTGTGCACAAACATGCACTGCTGTTCAAACACACATACACACACACACACACACACACACACACAAACACACACACACACACACACACACTGCTAATCGGTGAATTCAGCTTATTTAAGGTGTACCCTTTGCCGACCCTGGGGTTCGATTGTGTCCATTTCAAGGACTCACTGGAGAGGGATAAAGTCCTCCCTTTGCAGGACTTTGGAGCAGTAAACTGCATTCTCTGAAGTTAAGGAACATCACTGGACACCTTTGGGATGGGTTGGAGTGAAATTTGTTAACCAGACGTGATCATTCAGTGCCTGGCCACCAATGCACCTGACCTACTGTGACTACTAAGGATTGTATGATAAAAAAGGCATGCAGGTAGAACCATTCTACCTGACAATACTAATAAACTTTCTTGTTAGTTATTAGATCATTTTGTCACAATTGCCCCAGTAAGTAACTGCAATGTCTAATGAAAGTAATAATAAAGTAATAATAAAACTAAGTCTATCACTAAGCCTTAAAACAAAGTCTGAACATTGCCAGTTAAAGCTGATTTTATCTGATACTCACACTAGCATGCACAAACCCACACACACACACACACACTCACTCCCTCGCACAAACATGCTCAAAAAACACACACACACAATCACACAAACATGCTCAAAAAACACACACACACAAATGCACACATGCATGCACGCTTACACACAAAGACCTCACTCATCCCTGTAGACCTGATCGAATAGGGGAATAAAAGAAGGATCAGAGAAAACACTCAAAAGGAAAGAAAAGATACAAAGGGCTGGGAGTTGTCACAGCTCTATCACAGCGAAGCAGGGCACGGATTAGCGCAGTGAGCTGTTAGCATTGTGATTAGCTCAACATCAATTTCCCCACCTCTCTTCATAATCCAATCGCATTCATGTCAGCCATTTAAACAGAACTCTCAAACCCGCCACACAGCGTGCATGCATGGAGGATTAACACTAATAGGTTTATCTTATGGCTCATCACTTTCAGCCAATTCCACCAACATACACTAAAGCTATAGCAAATCAAGATCCTAGCATTGATGAAATGGCTTTACTCTACCTGAGTATGTCTGTCTAATTGCACATAATCACATAACACACCTCCATTCAACTCCCAGTGGAATGTGACCAAATACTGACTCCACAATGTGTTGTGAATGCGTGGTAAAAACAGCACTGTCAGGGTGTGGGCCATGAAGCCCACACTCTGATTGACCTCCGAGTGTGTAGGGACGAGACAGGCAGGCAGGCATGCTGGTGCTCAATGTTTATTTAACGAAAACAGAAAATAAACAGAA
>JBBPDB010000153.1:8438119-8445619 GCA_037974465.1 Brachypetersius altus | reverse complement strand
AGAAAATAAACAGAACTCAAACCGGCACGTGGGCCTTACGTAAAAACAGGGAATACTAAGGGGAACCAGGAAACACATAAGCACGAGGCGATGGAGACATGAGGAACACAGGACAAAGACTGAACTTAAGTACAGGGGATAACGAGGGAGACACGAGGCAGCTGAGGAGCACAAACAGGAAACAGGTGGGCAACTAAGGACACGTGACAACAAGGGAACGAGACCGGAACCAAAAGGTAAGGGCACATGACGTAGGGGGACCAGAATACATAGGACACAGACAGAACCAAACCAAACACTACAACAGGGGATACACAACCACATGGGGGAAACTAAGGAGAACAGAACAGAACAGAACAGAAAAGGCATGGGGCTTGCAGGGCTACCGGCCCTGACCGTGACAAGCACAGTCAGATTTGGGACGTCCTCTCTAAGCTGCCTAGATCAGAAATAAAGATTGGGGACCACTGGCCTAGATGGCTAATCAGAGTGCTGTTGGGTGACTGAGATTTGGTCAGTTGACTAAGCTATTTATGTATTTACATATGTGTTAACATAGAAACATATATTTCATTCTGAAAATAGAGTGTATTGGTTATTTGCATCTGTTGTGCAATGCACAGAACAGAAGATATAAGGCAGAAACAAATGTACATCATTTACACAATTTAAAATGTAGCTTTTGGTTTGTAAGGTCCAGCACTTACAAACCAAAAGTGTGAGGTCAAGTTAAATTGCACCTAGTCTTACTTAAAACCCTAACCAAAATAATATTGATCACATTTA
This sequence comes from Brachypetersius altus, assembly GCA_037974465.1. NCBI lineage: Eukaryota > Metazoa > Chordata > Actinopteri > Characiformes > Alestidae > Brachypetersius > Brachypetersius altus. The sequence continues at coordinate 8,444,833 of JBBPDB010000153.1, read as the reverse complement.
TAGTAAAAAAAAAAAAAAGCTACAGTTACAAGTGTAAACTGATTCCAGTCCAATACGTTTTGATAAACACAGTGCCAAAGCAGTTCTTTAGAGAAATTACACAGAATACCTTCTAAAAGGCCTTTCATGTGACTGGAAGAAACGTTCAGTGCATAAAGATAAGATAAATCTTTATTAGTCCCACAAGTGGGAAATTCTGACATATTAAACCATTTTGACGTATAAAAGTGTAAAGAACCTCTATGTAAGGTGAGGGTTCCCTTTCAACTCTCAAAGCCTGAGGACCATTTAGGACAATTTATTATTATTATAAGAGTTTATGTAATTTATTTGTTACCCTATTTAACAGCCCTAATGTGGGCAGAAGGAATATGACACAGGTTTCCAAAACACCTACTGTAATCACAGCTGAATACAACAAAACCTTAATTACACAGCTGGCAGGGGTACCTGGCGACTACTGTTCTGTGCTACACTCTTAAAAAATACACAACGAAAGGAGTTCCAAGCATGACAGAGGAAACATTTTGGTTTCTTATAGTTAAACAGATGTTTTTCTTTTTTAAAGATCATTTTTGTAGGGCAAAAAACCTTATAAAATATACATGTCTTTATTAACTTTTTCCTAGACTGTGACATCCATGCCCAGAACTATTTCAGAACCTGTGTTTTTAAGAGATAAGAGTAATTAAAACATCACTGAAAACAGCATAAAGTAATTTTGGTTTAGTTTGGTTTCCCAAATCAAAGCTTCTGTTTAAATACAGATAGCACTACAAGCTTTTTTTAAGCTTCCAGTCACTTCACTCAAGCTCTCACTCCATCCGCCAGGTGTGAGACTGCTGTGGCTGCTGTTGCTTACCACTCCCAACCAAATGTTCCAGTCATTTAGTCACAGCCTGTTCTAGCCTCTGGAGCTTCAAGGACTGTTCTGGGCTCAGGAGGGTAGCTGTTACAGAGGCACCCTAAGGCTGGGGCAGGACTATTTCAGGGTCCTTTGACTGTGTAGACCCTCCAAGGAGATATTCTGATGGTGATGAGCGCTGACTAGGCTAACAACAGCTAGGGGTGGTGTTACGCACTGACAAGCCATAACATAAAACCACCTGGCTAATATTGTGTAGGTCCCCTTATGTCATCAAAATAGCTCTGAAGCATCAAGGCAGGGACTTCACAAAACCTGTAAAGGTGTGTTGTGGTATTTGGCACATACACATTAGCAATAGATCCTGTAAGTTTTGAGGTGTGATGAAGGATTTGACTAGTTTGCATTAGTGTGCTGTTTGGAAAAGTGTTGAATACATTATTGTGTCACTGATATTGGGGGCACCTGGTGCCCTGGTGATTAAGGGATTCCCCCTGCAATTGGAAAGCTATTGGTTCGAATCCCAGGACTGCCAGTGGCATCCTTGAGCAAGGTACTGTTCCCACACACTGCTCCCCAGGCATTGTTGGCAGCCCACAGCTTCACTCTGTTGTATGCGTTAAATTCCTCCACGATCAATAAAAAAAAGAACGAAAATATAATGAAGTCTTTTTGCAATTTCCTAAACTCAGAGCACACTGATCCAACATTCTCCAACAAATACAAATTACCCATTAGGTTGATGTGTGACAATGTGTTTTTTTCCTCTCGATAATGTCTGTCAGTTGAAATGATACATCGCAAGCTTGGTGAAACTTGTTTCACACGTTTAAGACAACTGCAACAAGGCTTCACATGGTCCAAAATCAAGTTACATCTAAGTTTTAAGCAACGACAGTTTAAAACCAGCTGCCAACATTTGACTGCTGATGTATCCAACAGGATATTAGGTTGTTGTGGAATGTCCTGCACATATATTACACAACCAGCACTATCTTTCCAAGTTAGGTTACAGAACAAAAGCAGTTAATAAAAGTAATGAAGGATACTTACAGCCGACCATCATCATGGCCACAGAGAAGATTTTCTCCCCATCCGTGGTTGGAGCGATGTTACCAAAGCCTATGGTTGTGAGACTGGTCATGGTGAAATAGAGCGATGATATGTAGAGAGTGTCCTTACTGGGGCCTCCTTCCCACTGTCCTGATCCACTGGCATTATAGCGGTACGGTGTGCCAATGCTGATGGCTAACTGATAAAGCCAGCTGTCCGTCTTGATTGTGTTGGTGACTTCGTCAATGACCTCATGATCACCAATGCTGTACCAGATACAGGCCAGCCAATGAGCTACCAAGCCAAAGACACAGACAAGAAGGACCAGGACAGCAGCTCCGTATTCCAGATAGTGGTCCAGCTTTCGAGCCACACGGCCCAAACGTAGCAGACGCACCACCTTCAACGAGCTGAAAAGGCTGCTGAGGCCCTGGAGCACAATATGGAAAACACTGGGATTAGAAAGCCTTGTTATTTCATCTCAGACACAAGAACATAACATACATATTTGGAAATTTGAGTTGTTAAGTCATGAAATGCGCTTGTGTGGGTTCAGACATGGTCATATTTTTGAAATATTTTTGAAATATTACTAACAATTTCCATAATTTCTTCTCTGACTTTTTAAAAATAAAATTCCTCTGAATGTATATGATACTGTAAGCAATGAAGGTAAACAGCCCTACATGTATACGTATGTGATCCACAAAAAAAACACTTATAAGACAGTTGTGAAACAGAAAATGTAAGTAGTTGTCTCCCAATTCATTGCCACATTAAAAATTCTGTTTTGGAGGGTGCTATAGCTCCATAGGCTTGCTTTCTTTTGCCTATAGCCACTTTGATCTAAGTGCTTTCATGTCAAAGAAAGAGCAGAGGAGACACTGTCATGGGCAGCTGGGTTTCCTATTACCATCAGACATTCGCTCCTCAGTTTATAGTATACATTGCATAGCTTAATAGGATGGTGTGTCCCTCTGCTAGATTACCATAAAGTCTGTTCATTAGATAGTGACCATGGCCACCATCCAGATATGATGTGGTAGAATCTACCACAATTTAGTTTTAACTTTAGAAATGTCTGTACCTTTGCAAGGGAGGGCTGTGTACTGGGAAGGATATTTTAGTGTGTGTCTCTGGATATGAGACAAAGAGCATGCTCTTTTGCAGGTACACCCACATACTAGAACAATGGCTTCTCAAACACAACAAAACATAAATATCTATTGCCAGCCTCCACTGAGTGAAAATAAGAGGTCTTAAAGAAGCATACAAAACCCTGCAGTGTTGTTTAATCTGCAGAACCTCAGATGCACTCTATTTATGGACAAAGTCAAGGTTGTTTGTTTAGTTGAGGTCTCGAAGGCGGAGGACAATGAAGGCATCTAGCTAATGAATCATAATCTCTAAACTTCTTAAAGATGAACTGCCCATGATCTCATGATTGAAGCAGAAGACCAGAGTCCAATCTCAGAGTCCAGTTGGTGATTTTAGGAAAGCTACTGGACTGGATGGATATTTGTTGCATCTTCAGCAGCATTAGCAAGTGGCAGTCTGTCAGCCCTGGCCTGTTTTATAAATAGCTGCAGCACTGCGTCCCTCACATTTTTAATTAGCGTTTCCTTTACCACAGCCCTGTGCTTTTTTTTTTCTCTTTCCAGACGTCACATAGTCATGATGGTAATTTCTTGAACATGCTTTATATTCCTGAAAGGAGCAATTTTCCCCAGACACTGACACAGAGGATGGGGAAGTAAAAATAGACGTGGTTCATAGTCCTCAGACAAGACAACCCAAAGTGTTCTGCAAGCCAGTCACCATGGATGACTTCATGTAATCTCCAGGCTATACATCTTCTAATGCAAATCGCTTGCTAGTAATTGATGACTTAGGGATCTAATTTGCATTTGTGCATATTTTGCATTTTACAATAGGCAAGGTTTGTTTCTTTCCTGATTAAGAAGCCATAGGTGCCTGTTAATTGGCAAGTAAAAGACACACAGTTTGTCATAGCTGAGGAACTGCTGCTCACAAGACTTCTGAATTAGAGAAGAAATACAATTTGGGTTGGAAAACCACCGGAAATAATGCTCCAGTGATTGTTCTAGTAAAAGAGAGGGATGTAGCCTACAGCGTGTGTGTTTCTGCACCAGGGAGGACAAGGCCTATCTCATCTGGACTGACTCACATCTAAAATCACTTTAAACAAACAAACACACGAGTTAAGTGTTCCAAAGCATCATTAGCATTAAATTACAATACCATTAGCGGCTCCCCACTCAATAAGCCAAAACATAGGGGATGGGTTACTGCTAAAAACGTGCGCAGACTGAGAGACCCCAACAGCAAGGAAGTGCCAGGAAAAGAATGGCAAGACAACAAGAAAAGAGTGAGTTACCGGCAGCACTGAGTCTTCTGCGCGAGTGGCGTTCCGCGGGGAGCTGCCAGCAGCCGGCATATGGCCCACTGCGGAGGAGTCCGAAATAGGATCCTGAAACAATGGAGAGAGGTTTCAGTTCAAGATCTTTTCAACCAAGAGAAGCAGCCCTAAAATGAACAGCTTTGGCTGAATGCTCAGTAGCTACTGAATATATAATAAACTGGACTGTTTATTAGTTATCGGCTTAAGTTCTGGTCCACCTTGCTGATGTATAGTAGGAAGCTGTCTGTTGTTATACACTGTTTGTGACAGGGATCCTTTAGCTCTTCATCAGTTGTCAGTTTCTGGCCATCAAACTTCTCTGGGTTGGAAGTTTCAGGGTGGCAGCGTTTCACAACCCAGCAGTGATGGTGACATGTGTAAAAACTCCAGCACAATTTTGTAACTCATCCCAGCACCATGCCAGTAACCCCTGTCCGATAAGGTCTTAGTTAGGTACTTACCAATGATGCAATGATAGGATACACAGTGCTGTGGCCTGTAATTGTACCTTTTGTGGGCCTACAAGGTAGGCATGTGTGTAGTGAGTATGTAATGAGTGGAAGAACAAGGTGTTTTTTGGGGTGTGTGGGTTATTTCTTTTAATAAAGTGCAGTGCATAGGGAATTGGGAGTCATTTGAGACATTCAGATTTCAAACAGGAGGCTGTGGATAATTAGCACAGTTGAAGGATGATTAGACACATGCATCAAAAAAGCAAGTTCCCTTTTCACAGAACAAGCATTTGCTTGTGTAGGAACAGTGTATTAATAGGACTGGTTCTAAAACAGCTTCAGAGGCACAGAAGCCCAGGAGTGATTATCAGCTTTTGCCATCCAAAATATAGGTTGGTGAGAGAGGAACACCTCATGGTCATGTCCACTTAGGGTAGTGGCATCTAGCTAATTCAATGACGATGACTATAACACACTGTAATTTAATACTTACAGGCAGAAAAAGGGTATTGCAGCAATAACTTACGGTAGTTCAGGAAAATTACATTAGCTCCTGCTTTTAAAGAGTCAGCGCTTTTGGTCTCTATACACGCTTTCCCAAAGGTAAGCATTATTAATGAATACAGTCAGTGTAAAAGCACACCAGATGACTCTATAGGGTAGCAACAGCTAGGTGCAGTCTTCTGTTTTATTGGGAAATCTGACTATGATTTCCTACATAAGAATTTAATGAGAATCCTGAGAAGTGGGGTTGCTAGGTAGCCCCGAACTCATTCATTTTATCTCTGATATCAATGATTCACTTGTGGCCCTTAGGTGGAAAGTGACTGAGTGAGAGTGAGAGGATGAGCCGGGTTAGGGGGACAGAGAGAGAGAGAGAGAGAAAGAGATGGTTTGATGTGATGCAAACAGTACTGGCTTCAGAACATCAACAGATGTAATATGATTATTTGTAGAAAAAATACAAAAAATACATAAGTAAATCAATGCATACAACATTTGTTCAAGTTTGGTATAATAAAGTCTTATGTGGTTACATTTCATGTTTATTCCATCGATACAGAGTGTACGGAGAGTTTATCAGTGCTGTTGCTGTGCTGAGAAAGATACACTACTCAAATAAAACCTGCTCACTGGGTGTTCTGTGGGGGTCCTGACCATTGATGAACTGGATAACGGGGCTGAATAATTATACAGAGAAACAGAGAAACCACATCCTGTAATTGTAAATGTACAAAGTCCTCCTACAGGGTAAGCCCAAGCTGATAAAATGGGCAGTGAGAAAAGACACACAGTATTTGTACATGTTTACGTGACTTTGTGTACCCACATAACTCAAAATTGTAATGGCCTAATATTGTGCTGTTTTATGCCTTTAAAAACAGAACCTTAAAAACATACATGCTTTTTTTTAACAACAAATGCTAGCCAGTAAGAGTATAATAATTTTAATACAAAAAAGGGCTCATGTCTCTTTTACCAACAACAGCTTAAATACCTAGAACAAGTAAACGGAAGACCAAGAAAAAAAAACAAGCCAAAAACAAAGAATTAGAGAAATTAAAACAATGTAAAACCATTGGAAACCTGAAAGTATGTGTATTATTATACTCCAGATTTGCAGAATCTCAAAGGACATCCTTGCTTTTCTGGTCCTCCGTGTCTTGTTTGCTATTCAGAATTTTGATACGATACAATGTTATTTGTTATAATATAACATAATGTTTTTGTTTAAATACATACATATTACGTATTGCTAAAACAAGACTTAATTTAGCATGAAATGCACCCATAATTAAAGCAGAGAAAGCATCATATTGTTCTATGTAAAGCTCAAAAAAATGCCCCAGATCATTCGGGGGGGGGTTCAGGACACAATAACAGCATGCAGTCCCCTAGGAGAGCATCTGATAGCTTCATGT
>JBBPDB010000153.1:8421060-8432394 GCA_037974465.1 Brachypetersius altus | reverse complement strand
GAGAAAGAGAGCGCGCAAGAGAGAGACAGAGAAAGAGAGAGAGAGCGAGAGAGAGACAGAGAAAGAGAGAGAGAAAGCGAGAGAGAGAGCTATAGAGAGAGCGAAACAGGTTTAAAAGGGCCGCGATCCGGAAAAGTCACAAACGAGACAGAGCCAGAGAGAGAGGGAGAGAGACAGAGACAGACAGACGGAAAGAGAGTAAATCCGCGGTAAAATATCAAAGTAAAAGTCATCATAGCTTGCGTAGTACAGACCCAGCTCAACTTTGTGAATAGATTAACGGCAATATTTTTATTATCGCCTGATTAGAGTCTCACATTAACGCCTAGCCTACCCACTGTACTACATCTTTTAAATACTTTAGTGGGAAAGCAGAGATTTCATGTACCCTTTTTATGACACAGATTTTGGTGAAAATTCTACAGTAAATATGTTTTAGTAGTAAGTAGTAGTAAGTAGTAAGGTGGAAATTCTTTAGTAATTGTAATGTTTTGTTACTGTACTTAAGTATTTTTTGGTTAGAACTTCACTGTATTGTTAAAATTTAATAACTGAATGGTTGAATTCCAGAATGTTTGTAACAATTTTGGATTTAATATGTTTTCGAAACAGAAAACAGTGTAATTAATAATCATTATATTGGCATTAACCAGATTCATTAAAAATCTACAACACCAGCAATCTTTCTCTATTTCTCTTTTCAATCATTGAGTTCCTAAATTGATTTTACAAAAACACCCATCCAGTCAAATATATATCTTTATAAAATGATACTTCACACAACTGTGCTAATTTGTGTGATGGCCAGTACTACCCTACAGATGCTGCACCATACACTACTGCATATAACCAGTCAACGAAAACTCATGTATTTGTTAAAACATTTCTTTTTTCCATGTATACACATGAATATGTTTAAATACTTCTTTACTTTTGTGTTTAATACTTTTGACATTTTCACTGAAGCATATTTTTCACCTTAAAGTCCACCATAAAGTCCAAGAGCAAGTGAAAATTCAGTGTTGATGTGTTTGAAGCAAGAAAAACAGACACGCTCGAGCTTTGATAATGGTTAAACTGTGATTTACTACAAGGCCTACAAAATCTACAAAATGGCAGGTCTTGTAGTGTGTTTCTTCTATGCACTGACTAGTGCCTACCAAGGGTGGTCGAAGGACCAGCAACTGGCCATTGACACCCAAAGCTCATTAATTCACGTGAGGATCAAAGGCTAGCCCTTCTGGTCAGATCCTGCAGAAAAGCTACTGTAGCACAAACTGCTGAACACGAATGCTGCTGAATGCCAGTTATGATAGAAATGTGCATCTGTGCATCACAGCTTATGAAGCTGCATAGCTGCAGACAGGAGAGAGTGCCTATGTTTACACTGAAATTTTGGCTACAGTGGGAACATAAGAATCCGAACTGGACCACAATGCAATGGAGGAAGATGAGGGTGCCAGCTTAGTCTGAGGAACCGTGTTTTGTTTCACAGCATGTGGAGAGTCAGGAATGAGAGATTAGTTTATCTGGGGAGAAGATGGCACCAGAATGTAAGCAGATCTGTGTATAGTGGTTTTGAGACAGGGAAGTAAGTACTTTTAAGTGGGATGTTAACATTTTCAAGTTCATAAATGTTTATTCTTTGATATAGCATACTTTAATGAAGAAACATTCACTCTGTAAGCCTAACTGTGAGTATTATTACTGGAACCTGTCAGCTATTGAAAGAAAGTGCTTCTTTCAATAGCTGACAGATTCCAGAAATAATACTCACAGTATTGCACTGTCATAAAAATCTTCTTTCTCATTTTTGTGTAACTCCTAATGCATTCTGTCATTTCCAGAAATAGGATATTGTTGTTTACAGAAAAATATTTTAGTCAATAAGTAGTCTTGAAGAAACACTTTGCAAAATGCAGAACACTGTAAACAAAAATTAGAGTAAGAGTGCAGTAAATAAAAATATCTGACAACTTGACAGCTTAATGTCATTTTTATACTCAATTAAAGCATTGCTGGCACACTGAAACTGTAAAACATAGCTTTAGTTGCCTACAAAGGAAAACATACCCTATTTATTCTCATTTCTCTACGGTGGAGTACAAGATGAAGCTCGGTCTCTGTGTGGGAAATGAGCTATTCAATGTGGGCAAAAGATCTTTGATTTGCAAGTCATCTCAGAGATATATGCATTTTACACTGTACACTGAATACGTGAATATTACAAGAAAAACACTGCAAACCTGTTTACAAATAAATGACTAACCAAGAGGTATAGTTAGAAAAAAAAGACGTGGCTTTGCTGCCGTGGTGTTCCATCTAATAATGCTGTTGATTTTACCCCAGATCCACAGCCTAAGCCATGCACCTGCCTGTCGTTCTGCTACTCTTACAGACAAGCCTGAGAATGAAATGACAGTAACTACCAGTCCGCTACTCAGATTCAATGTGTGTGTGTGTGTGTGTGTGTGTTTGTGTAGGGTACTTCATGAGCCAGGATCCCTGTCAAAGGACAAGCACTTCAACTTAGCAGAGTTTCAAGATGATAAGGAAAACAGCCATTGGTCACAGTGAGACAGAGAGAGAGGATGGGGGGAGAGAGATGGAGAGGGAGAAATATAGAGAGCTCTGACAGTGCCCATCAATCACAGACACGAGAGAAGTTCTCCAGCACTCGTCCCTGAGCTGCCGGCAGAAAGAGCACTTTCAAACACAAAGTGACAGCTCGTCTGTCTCGTGATTTGGCCCTGTGCTCTTCTGCTAACCCAGGCTGCAGCTCACAGCGCTGCACAAATCGGCTCCAAAACAGCGCCTCTAATTGACCTTGTAATGGACTTTCACACTGCTTCTCGTTTTCAAAGCGGAGCATTGTAATCATTAAGGCAGCACTGCATTGTGAAGAAGACCACACAAACACTTAACGAAAGATCACCCATTTTATTCTCACTGCTGAATGACTTCTAACTGACTTGGAAATGACTGAAGCCTGAAAAATGCTATAATTGGCACGTGAAGTGCGCACTTTCCAACAGTCTAAAAATAAGGGTCTGTACAATCTCAAAAAAGTCTTATTCCTTCAGTTTTGTCTATTTCTCATCATTTGGGTTGATGAAGCTTGTACTTGTTCAATGGTTGGCTTGGATACTGAGGCTAATGGACCTCATTAATTCAAACATCATCATCTCATACTGAGACCCTTCACTCTTCTGCTAATACAAACATGAAGCACCACAAAACTCAAGACTTCTACTTAGCTTCTAATTTTTAAAGTGAACATATGGATGTTAAAAAATGATACCACATCAAAGACCTTAAAGGTTAGTCCATTTGAATTAATTGCATGGTTTCAACTGGATAAAACATCAATTAAAACATCATGATATAAAAACTCTATATCTTATGTCTTAGTATTCACTAATAACATAGAAAACAATACAAAAATGTACTTTAATTTAGTTTCTTCATGTCAAACATTCATCTTAAATACTTAACGCTCTTTTTAATAAATATTATATTAAATGTAGCAAATGTAGCAAAAACAATATTCTAATGTTTTTTTCTTAAATGAAGTTTTATTTGTCAGAAATGAATTTATACAAGAAGTAATTTATTTTTCATTAGTATGAAATAATGACATATAGTGTCATAATTACAGGTTCAACTCCAAAAACCATCTTTTACTAGAATTAATCAGTGCTCAGTTTGGCTTTCTGATATCAATAAACTGTAAATTAAAAGCTTAAATGGTTTGCCATAATCCAGGCAACACTGAAATGTTAAATCACTCACAGACGTAACACAACGGACATGGCTGAATAAAGCTAAGACTGCAGGATTCTATAAGAACTTGATGAAGACACAGATGACTGAAGCTTCTTCTCTAATTCCATAAGTGAAGGTATTACTTTCTGAACTTTCAACCTCTTCTGAAAGTTTGCCTTTTTTCTAGATCAGCAACAGAAAAGTCTCACCTTTAGTGGTCTCGTCCTCGATGGGCTGTTTGAAGACGGTTATATCCTTGAAGGTGCAAAGGAACAGAACCACTTTATCGTTCTCATTCCTGATGGGGGCCACCTGCATGTACAGCCACACTGGGGTCCCTGATGGGGCCAAGGAGAGGAGGAATAAAAGAAGACAGGGGGGCGAGATGATATAAATGGTTGTGAAAAAGCAGGGACAGAAGTAAAGGAATTGGAAAAGTAAAAGTGTGAGAAAAGGCAGTTGAAGTTTAGATACAGAGATTAAAGCAATGAGAAGTGGAGTAGAGAAACTAAAAAAACAGTTTCAGTAATTCATTCGTTGAGATGTTTGCTGTGTAGTTGCCTAAAGTATTCATTAAGCCCAAAGTTATTCAGACAGGCTTAAAGAAGTGATTTAGGACTTTTTAAATGCATATGTAGAAATAAAAACATTTTCATTCTGTAAGTCTATGCTCCTTATCAAATAGAATATAGAGGCAAAATCATAAACAGGTCTAAATTATAGTTAACAGGACCAGTCAGATTTCAAAAAGTCTTATGATGGTTTTGCAAAAAAAAACTGTGCACTATATACATTATTACTACTAAAAACTACTAAAAGAGGAACTCCAGCCAGTTTCTCATTATGCAAATACATTATGCAACTACTAGGAATCCCTGTGGTGTAAACCTGACTGCAAGTCTAGCCACTGATCTACAAGCTAATAAATACTAGCAAGCCAGAGGCATTTTTCCTCTTTCATCCAGAGAAAAGAAGCTGAATGCAGGCAAGGTATCTACAAGCTACTTTTCTGCTTTTTAAACAGTTGTCCTCATTTGAGTTATAGAGTCACTACAAAAATATCAAAACAGAATGTCATAAAATATCACCCCCTAAATGGGGTAAAAGTTTTTCAAAAGTTCTACCCACCAAGATACATCATCAGAAGGAAATTTCCTCAATGTAAATTTTAACTTAAAATGTAAACTAAAGTCCCACCTCTGGCACCTCTGCAAAGAGACTAAGAGTGGCATCTCTTTATCGAGATCTCTATAGAGACTTTAGTGGCACCATTATCATAAAAATGATTGATTGGTTAGCCATTTTTACAGATTGATTGGTTAGCTGGTTGGTTGGTTGGCTATTTATTAATTTGTTTGTTTGTTTGTTTGTTTGGCTGGAATGTATTTTTACTACAAAGTTCCAAGAGTTTCTCTATTTCACTTATTTCATTTCTTCTATTTACAGTTACTGTTGTTGTTCCATTACGTTTTCTTGCATACGCCCAATGTTTCCCCTAAAACTAATACAGACTTTCTGATGTACTGTTTAGTTTTATCTATGTATGATCAAAGATTTGAATGGGATCATGAATAATTCATTTTAAAAAGGCTTTCTGAACTACACTGCATGGCCACAAACTATTCCTGACTGGGTTTGCCTCTAAAAAAATATCTTAATGTAACACTTTGAATGAGAAGTAGGTGACGAGCAGCTTAAACACTGCTAAAAAGAATAAGCACTCTCAAAAAAGCCCTTTTATGGATGGCAGAAAAGCTCCCGTGTGATACAGGCGCTGCAGGCCCGGCTGAGAGCCTTAAACACACAATGATTGCCTGCGATGTGGCGTGTAATACTCACTGTTCTTCTTATAGAGCAGCACTTCAAAGCAATGGGACTCATAGTTATCAAAGGTCTGTCTGACTTTGTCTATTGTCTTCTTGTCTGTCAATTCACCGTACATGAAACTGCCAGGGAGGGGTAAAAAAGAAAAAATGCGAGTGAGGAGGGATGGAGAAAGGGATAGACAGATAGAGGATAGACAAGTAGAGAGAGGGATAGGGAGAGAGAGAGAGAGAGAGAGAGAAAGAGTTAGGCGAGTGCACACACCTGTGTGGCACAAACATCCGCTCAACAAACTCCTTATCTGTCAGTGTCAATTAATTCTGTGTGTGTGTGTGTGCGTGTGTGTGTGTGTTGGGGGGTGGGCGATGATGCTGGCTGTCAGATCCCGCCGTTGCAACGTTTGTCTTCAACACACAGGAAGCTGGGTAAACACACACAGCCTGACCTCTCAAGGAACACTGATCTCACTTTTATTGCTTTTAATGCCACTTAATGAGGCTGTTTTCCAGACACAGATTAAATATAGTTTTGGACTCAATTAAACGGTTAAAGGGGATTCACAACTCAAATAATAATTTTAGGACTAGGCTCAGCCTGATTAACCAGTGTGCTGAGCCAGTTATTAACCTCAGCATCGCTAAATACTTTTCTTTCATGGTTTCAGTGGCATGATGTCCCACACAGCAAAAGAAAATTACCCAAGTTCCAATATTGTGTTAATGGGATATACTATTTATAGAAAACTATCACTCATTTATTTTAACTGGGTAACAGGTTTTGTTCAAAAATGTAACATTATATGTTATATTATATTAATATATTAATATATAATATGAATACACATTCACACACACACACACAAACACATACACATCTAAACGTTATACATCTAAAATGATTACTTTGAAATGATTATTTAATCCAAAAAAGAATGGAACTGCTCTGAACTAAGTGTAAAGGGGTCTCTTGTATACCTGCCTACTTTTGTAAAAGCTCACTTTTATTTCTATGAGTGTATTGTTTATTTCAGAAACAATACATTTAAATAATGAACCGTTATACAAACAGAAAAAAGACAGACCAATTACAAATATTTAAATTGCCATTTAGCAGCATTGAGGAATAGCATGAATTAAATAAAGTGAATTAATTTTCCAATGCCTAATGAATTCTGAGCATCAATTTAAATGGTATATAACCGAAAGCATTGATTATAATGATGATATTTAGGACAGTGTATCCAGTATACAGCCATCACTGCCTACTCGAAGTATCCTGCTCAACTCTGCCCCCTAGACACTGAATATCTCGACCGGTGATGTTCTGGCATGTCTGTATTTCACTGATGTTTTGGATTTTGTTATCTTTTGTATTATATTCAGAAATGTAAATGCCAGGTGACTGATATGGCCAGTAAAGAACATTTTATTTTTTGAACCCAAAAAAGTTGCGCTTTTAGTTTTGAGTCATTTTCCTGCCATGAAGTGATGTACCATCCACTTTTGGTTTCGAGATCTGAACAGTTAAGATGCTTACACTTCAGAATCCAGCCTGCTGCTGCTGTCAGCACTCACTGCTTTAATAAAGATAAATGAGCCAGTGTCACTGGCAGGCACAGAAACTATGCTACCACGTTTCATAGATGAGGTGGTATGCAGTGGATCATGAGCAGCTCATATTGTTTTTTTTTTTATTCCCTCACTTTTTCATTTTGCTTCATCTTCCCATAAGACTTTGTCCCAGAAAAACATTCTTGATAATCCAATTTTAACCCAGCCTTCATGTTCCTTGTGCATCCTGGTTGGTTTACATCTTCCAGTACAATCCTGCCAGAGCATCACCTGTGAATGTGTAGATGTGACATTCTGAAATTCTAGAAACCCATGTGCAATCTGAGAATGTCCACTTTCTTATGGAATAATCTGTGTGCTGGGTTTCTATGACGATGCACTGAACCTTAGAAACACCACATGAAAATTTAAATGGCAAAACATGCATCAGTAAGAAAGACTCCTCCCTCCTGGTCATCTATCGAGTCTGTCACAAACTTCTCCACTGGTTTTATATAAAGGGGGAATCAGAAAGTTGCCGTCCCCATGGCAACAGTCGCTGCTCTTTCGGTGGGCAGAGTGGGTATTTAAGACTGAACCAGGATTTGGCATATGATGAACAAGAGAGACAGTTATTTTGGTCTGCTTGTCTCTCTCTCTCTGTTAGTTTGATTATGGCCCAGCAGATGAGCAAATGCAGAAGAAACGGCTGCCAGGTTTGTGCAAACAATTTAGCAAACCCTTTAGCACAAAGAAATCCTCTCTCTCTTGCAAAGTTTGTGTTGTTTTAATACTCTCCTTATCACTTTGCAGCATCCGTAAGAGCAAAAATAGAGGCGTAATAACTTCTCTGAGGGGGTGCGGAGCTGTAACTGGTGGGCGCTTTAGCAGGATACAGTATCAAATCTTCAAGTCTTTTATTGCTTTAGCTGACGAGGCATTGCATAAGCTCTGTTTCTAAAAACTTCTCTGCACTCGCAGCTGCTTAGGATTCGTATTGCTTTTGGTAGGTGGTGTTTCCATTCCCACCTCGAGTGACTGGCAGCTTATTGATCCTATTAGGCGATAACAAGGTACCCCGAGATGGCCCTGAGTGAACAGGAGGAAATTTAGTACGCAAGCAGCCGTTGGAAATAAAATAAATAAAATAGCAGCACAGGCAGTGTAAGTGTTAGACTAGAGGACTGGAATGAGGCTGGGTCAATTTAGAACCACCACTCAGCGAGGCAGGGGGTAGGAGTGTGGCATTTCCACCTCCAGCACTGCAGAGAAAAGTGTTAATTAGCAATGTACCTGAGTCACCGCTGACCGGTAGAATCAGTAAGTCAAGGCACACTGGACACTGGTCACTTCTAATTTAGACATGGAGGAACAATCCAAGTAATTGCCATGCTCTCCTTTTCCCATTGTTTGTTTTGCCAACAATAGCACATGAGCCACTGCATAGAGTCACTGCTTCACTGCATAGAGTCAGTAAGGTGTATCAAATGCAAGTCAAGCATTTTTTTCCTAGCCAATTTAACACAGATTAGTGATGGCACAGGATGTACAGCTTTCTTCTCTTAATGTGGCAATGACTTGTTTCTCTCAGTTCCATGGTGAAACAGTAATTTAGTTACATTAGCATTGGCAGCAATATTTACGAGCATTTTACAAATTTAGCTTATTACAGCATTTCAGACCATATGCTTTGTGTGGGATCTTTTTCGGGTAACCCTTTTCACACTTTATAATAGCTTTCTTTATTTACATTTACATCATTATATGACCATTAATCACAATGACGAAATTCTTTTTTATTTTTTTGCCCTCATAGTTCACTGACAAGTTGCTCAGTTGTCTCAGGGTTTAAGCTCTCCATGCTCGACATGTCGGCAGAATAACGTAACATAACGGAGTGGGGTCACGTGACCCCACATGCGGTAGTGTTTTTAAAGGGAATGTAATCGAAATAATTGACCTGGAAAAATGTTGTCATTGTGTCGATTTAGATTACTTTTCGATTAATCGCCCTGCCCTAGTACCCAGTGTGTGTTTATCCACTCCAAACTGTAATGCATTTAGAAACAAATTTACTTTACAAACCTTACAAACATTTAAGTTTCCCAAAAAAAGGTTGCAGTAATGTATCTGTTGCCCTATTAAAAAATCATGAATCTCAGGAATTCACAGTGAAAGTGTAAGTAAATGTACATGACATTTAAACGTATCAAAACTACATGAACTACATTTGGCTACCTTATGGTCACCATGACTAAGGTCAGCTAGGTCACCATGCCTGAAGTCAGGAATCAGATGGAGGAAGTATAATTGGGCTGTGGAGCAGTGAACCACATTCTCTGAAGTGATGGAGCTCTATTGCTTTGGGATGAGTTGAAGTGGAGTTTGTGATCCAGTACTAATCATTCAACATCAGTTAATCATTAATGCTCATCAACATTGTTGCAGCAATGCTGCAACATCTAGTGCAAAGCATTCTCAAGTAGAGGATGTTATTGCAGCAAACAATAATGAACATGAGCATGTCATTATAAACTTGGAGCGAGACATATTGTATATTAACTGGATAGATATTTGGAGTAACAAGGTGGTTAGTACAAACATATAGTACCATGTCACACGTTCAAATGAAATCAGAAAAATACTGATACATCAATCTTTCCCTGTCAATTATATCTGAAGTGTTTTTCATTTTCTTTTTTAATAGCACCTGTGCCAGTAGCTCCAATGCTGCAACAGATGATGAAACACTGGCTTCTATTACAGAAGTGCTTTGGGTTTTGAAGTTGTCAGGGGAAATCCTGTTCATGTTCATCAGTCATAGGTTCAGTCAATGACTGAACGGTACATGTAGGGCTGTAACGGTACATGTATTCGTACCGAACCGTCATGGTACATGGATCACGGTTCAGTACATGAAGTCTTTCAGAGAATACACGGTACGACGGAGAAGACGTGATTGAAGTAATATGGAATCACAGAGGGACCAAAAAACACAAGTAAATCATAAACCTGGGTCGTAGTGTTGTGCAATAGTGCCCCCTACTGGCGTAACACTTCTGCTGCCTTACACATACATGAAAATATAAGCAAGCGTGTGTGTTTACTGGTTAATACACTGCTGTTTATTTAAAATAAACTAAAACAAACCAAGCCTCATTCTTTAGAAATTTTTGTTGCTTAACTTTGCTGCATCGTGAACCGTACCGAACCGTGACCCCAAAACCGAGGTACCTACCGAACCGTGACCCCAAAACCGAGGTACGTACCGAACCGTGACCCCAAAACCGAGGTACGTACCGAACCGTGACCTCTGTGTACCGTTACACCCCTAAGATTTTCATATCTATCTGAACTCAGGGTGCCGATACTGAGTAACTGTGACCAGTGTTTTTTTTTTTTTTTTCAACAATCACATTTCCAGGTTTATACGTATGTTTTAGTTAACAAGTTTTTTTCCATTCACCTCCCAGTCAGTACAGATCTCTAATAGAAACGAATGGCCCTTTTCCACTGCCGCACTGTGAGCAAATGTTTTTCCATTACAAATGAAGTGAACCATAGCTGAGCTGTACCTCTGCTGCCACTGCGCTGCTCAATGGCTGGGCCAAAAGTGGGCCCCAGCCGGGATGACTGCGTCACTGCTTTCTGATGGGTCAGTCATGACAACAGATGGACTTGGAAGGAGACCGTTGTTGTTGTTTTTTTTCTCTCTTCTGTTTATTAAAAAACAACAACAATGAAGATGCAAGCTAACTGGGGAGTCAATGAAGGACAAGCACTATGGTCTTTTTGGGCAGAAGGTAAATTTCACAGTTATCTAATGCTCAGAGAAATGCTAAGGTTTACAAGTTCACTGGGTTAGGTTTGTATCACATGTGTAAACAATGCAGAAAAAAAACCCTCAAACAAGACTGTAAAAAGGTAAAGGATAGGGCTGGGCGATTTGGCCTAAAATCAAAATCTCGATTAATTGAACGTTTTAACTCAGTTACGATTAATGAACGATTATTTGATTGATTTATTGGCTTAATGGCTTGAATTCTGCCGAAGGTCTGAAGCCCCCCCACCCCCCAATGATCCCAATGCCTGTTTTTATAGTGTAAACCATAAATATGCCAAATGTTCTCCCAGATCACTTTAATTTCATTCTGAACTCAGTTTAATACATTACCCTTAAAGAACATGTAAATAT
>JBBPDB010000153.1:8399394-8411370 GCA_037974465.1 Brachypetersius altus | reverse complement strand
TGTGTGTGTGTGTGTGTGTGTGTGTGTGTGTGTGTGTGTGTGTGTGTGTGTGTGTGTGTGTGTGTGTGTGTTTGATTATTTTGAAAAGAAGATAATTGTTTGTTTTTGTGCAGAATCAAGCATGTTGCTATAGAGCGTAAAATGAATGTAAACATTTATCACTTTTTTGGCTACGTAATGAAGTATGCAGTTACATAAATCCATTAGAGTAACAGTAACAATATTTTGTGTCTAAATGTTACAAAAAATAAGGATTAAAAGATAATTATACAGCAAACCCACGCACAACCCACTCTTAGAAAGTCCTGTTCTGCTTCTCATTGTAACAAAGTCATGAGCACACCGAACCCCAATATTTACTCGCAGGATATTTAACTTGCACTCCCAACTGCAAAGGCAGCCACACAGATGCCACACTGCGTGTTTAATCTTACGCTGAACTCCACTGCAACTCCTACTGCACTGCTTACGCTAATTTGACATAGTAAACAGTGAACAGGTTGACAAAACAAGTGACTCCGTCATTACATAATAACACACAGTGAGTTCCCTTAAAGAGCAGCTCGCTTAATCCCTGTGGGAGAAAATGTCTCCCAAAGAAGTAGAGGGAAAAACAAAGTCCATTAAACAAAATGCACCTTTAATTATAGAAAACATTGTGTTGTTAACCCATGTGCTTTGTGAGTAAGTGTTTTTGTTTTTTGCCCTGATACAGATTACGGAACAGCAGAGTTTATGTTTGTATGAAGAAGGTGGATGACGGTGAGAAGGTCACCTTATAATATTTTAGTGGTTTCAAGTGCTGCCCAACAGGCTGTTTTTGTAACTTTATCTTTAAGACTGATATGCACCAATATACCATTTATGAATAAATCGTATTATTCAGGTCCCCCTTGTGCTGTCTAACCTACTAAGGATGGACTCCACAAGACCTCTTAGGGTGTGCTGTGGTATCCAGCACCAAGATGTTAGCAGCGGATTCCTTAGTCCTTGTAAGTTGTGAGGTGGAGCCTCCATGGATCAGACTGGGTCGTGTAGCACTTTTGACATATGGCCAATCAGACTGAGATCGGGAGAATTTGGAGGAAAATGAATTTACTGAAAGAAGGCATTGCCATTCTGGAACACTGTTTATTTAGATAGGTGCTACATGTCAAAGTAACATCTACACGCCAGGATCCAAGGTTTCCTAGCAGAACATTGCCCAGAGCATCACACTGCCTCTATCAGTTTGCCTTCTTCCCGTAGTGCGTCCTGGTACAAAAAAACATGGTACAACAGACCTGGCCACCATTTTCCATTGCTCCATGGTCTAGTTCTGATGCTCACGTGCCCATTGCAGTCTCTTTTAGTGGACAGGTGTTAGAATGGGCACTCTGACTAGTTTATGCCATGAAGTGCTATACACAGCAAGCACTGCTGCACTGTGTATTCTGACGATCTTTCATAGCTAGCATGAACTGTTTTGTAGGATCGGACCTGGTAGACTAACTTTCTCTCTTTATGCACATCAGTGGACCTTGGGCACCCATGACCCTGTAGCCAGTTCACAAGCTATCTTTTCTTGAGCCACTTTTGGTAGATACTGACCACTACATACTGAGTACACCCTACAAGACCTGCTGTTTTAGAGATGCTGTCCCAGACCTTTGTCTAAGTCACTCAGACCCTTATGCTTGCCTGTTTTTCCTGCTTCCAGCACATTATATTTGACTGTTCACTTGGTGTTTAATATACAGGTGCAACTGTAACAAAATAATCAATTCTCTTCACCTGTCAGTGGTTTCAGTGTTGATCAATGTATGCATTTGTTTCTCGAGAGACAGAAACAGCTAATTTCCACTTAAACAACTGCAACAGACTGCCTACAGTAGCAACACTTCTTATCACTTCAGCATTAGTGGGTGGCTAAACTGCTGTAGGCATTCAGGATTTCAATAAAAATTAAACATGGATCATTTTCATGTTTTTGTTTTCATTTGGACATTATGGAGTTTTATATGGTTTGGCACTTAAACATATTTGATGAGTAAATAGTAAGTGGTACTTTCAGTCTTCCTGGTGGTCTCACAAGCTTTATTTTTTCTGACCCTGACTTTTTCTCCTTAACTGCATTCTTCTCTAAACACATAATATTTCCCATCACACTCACACAGACTTTTGTTTTTCCTCCTTTATTCTCCCTCTGCATTCACCATCCTTTTATCAATCTCTGATTATCCATCAGCCTCCTTTCATCCATCCTTCCCTTCTTTCTCTCGTCATTTGCCTGTGTGCCGTGCGTTGTGACAAGGCTTACAAAAGAGCATGCTGAGGATGGCCAGGGGCAGCCATGCTAAAGCGCAGCGAGTTCCATTGCATAAGACACACACAACTGAGATGCTCCCGAGGGTGGGGGAGGATAGAGGAGGAGAGATAGAAAACAAGGGAAAGTAGAGAGGAAGGGAGAAACATAGAGAGAAGCAGAGAGTGGGAGAGGATAAGAAAAGGAGAACAAAATGAAAAAAGGGATGTAGGAAAAAAGAAACAGGGAAAAATAAGGGAAAACAAGAGAAGGGAAAAATCAGGATGAGGACAAACAAAGAGACTGAAAGATTCTGAGAATGAGAGAGCGAGAAAGAGAGAGAAAGAGAAGGGGAGAGAGAGAGAGAAAGAGAAAGAGAGAGAGGATCAAAAAAAGGGAAAAGATTGACATGGAACAGATTAACAAAGAGAGAAAATACAGAGAGAGAGGGAGTGAGAGAGAGAAGAAACAAAAAAACATACAGAATAGAATAGAGGCATATAGAGAAAGGGGAGAGAAAAGAAGAGGAGAGGGTGAGAGTGGATGTAAATCATGTTAAAGAGAGAGAGAGAGAGAGAGAGAGAGAGAGAGAGAGAGAGAGAGAGAGAGAGAGAGAGAGAGAGAGAGAGAGAGAGAAATGAACAACAGAGAAGGAAAGAGACAAATAAAGATGGAGCAAAAATGAGGGGGAAAATAGAACACTCTAAAGTTTCTGAGTATTACAGCTTTTAAGCCCTTATTCAATCGCACCTCAGCACTTTTTATTTCACATAAAATACATTTTCAAACCTGCAAAGCACCCTTGGTGTTGCTAAAATCCACTTTGAGGCCGGACAGCTGTTCTAGCATAAAGACTGTGGCCCTAAAGCACCAATTATTCCATCTTGGGGGTTATTTCAATTTTTTTCTGAAGAACGAGAACCCCCTGGTGTCTCCCATCAGTCAAACACTCAACTTGCTCTTTCCTGCCAGCTTCTCTCTGCAAGAGTAGCTACCAGTCATTACTCCTCTTACATAAGCAAATTGGCTCTAAAATGAGCCCTCTTCCCATGCAAAGAAAAAAGGTAAAGGTTACAAAAAAGGGCCTCATCAAGTTGACTTTTGTTTCCTTACAGCTGTGTACCCCTTTTTCCTCTTAGAATGTGCAAAACACATACGCCTCTACTGCCACCACACAAAGAAATAATGGAGGCTCACTCCTGGAAAAGACTGAATGATGTGATGCACAAACAAATCTTTAATAACACCTACATCAGGGAGGCCAATGCTACGCAACAGGATTTCAAATCGAACAAGACTAAATGTGCAACATGCAAAGCTCTGAGGTGAGGACAGCACAGCACTTCAAAGCTCAGACCCAATTTCTGAATAAATAAGTAACTTAACAACTTCAATATCTGAGAACACTATGAAATTCTAAAAGTTGTGCATGCCCCTTAATTCGTCAAACAATGCCATGCCTCAACAGGAAGTTAACTAATCATCTTGAGGGGTGTACATTTATAACTTCCATCATTTAGGGACTTTATGCTTAAGCGGATAAAAAGCGGTTTGAGGAGGCTGATATAGGCTTTTTAAAAGGCTAATAAAAGCAGAATGAACTTTTCTGAGGCTTCGTTCTCTATAAAGTTCTTCAAATTACTCCCATGTCTTTCTATAAACACTACTACAGCACCGCATCAAACCGCCACAATGCAAAAAGGAACAGTCACTTTTTAGCGAGTAAACAGTTTGATGAGCATTTTGATTGAACTACTGCTGTGCCAAAATCTATACTCAGAAAATGAAAGACATTTTCCGCATGAATACTGAACATAGATTTAGATCAAATACTCTGATGATACACTTATTAAAAGAAAGATTTGTGTGAAAAATTACATTTGTGTTATAGTTTACTCAGGCCATGCATGGATGTGAGGTTTTTGCAAGTGCATGTAATACTGTTTTCAATAAAAAATGAATGAATGAATATTTTATAGATATTAGTTATGCGGTTTAATAGAATGGTTATAAATGAATTGGTAGATGTTGGTTCTTAAGTTCAGAACTGGGGTTACAAGCCTATAATCGCTAGACACTAGAATTAATTGTAGTCCCAAATTATTTCCTTAATATAGTCCTCAAAACTTCTCTTGACATCCTGAAACTACATTTTGATATTCTTTAAAGAAGCTTATTGATGTGACGCTATGTGACTGTGATATGAAAACAAACATAACTTTAACATGCAGGCAAATGCCACAGGCAGCCTTTGTAGAAACATGTGTTTTCATAAATCACCAAAGGAGTGGGAGTGAAGATCTAGAATCCGTTTTTATGAAAAGAACACTCAAATACAGAAGAATCTGATCTATGGTCATTCCTCCTTATGGTCATTGATCAGAAACAATTTGGGCGACATTGACTTCTAATAGTTTACGATGTTAGCCTCGCAGATTCAGTTTTAAACTTCTCACTCACTTTCTATAAGCGCTTCATCCTCAATAGGGTCGCGGGTAGCGGGAGGCTATCCTGAGCCCAGTGCCAAGGACTCACCCAGGGTGGGGCGTCAGCCCACCACAGGGCATACATACACACCACTCTCTCACACACTTACACTTACAGCCAATTTAGACTCCCCAGTTCACCTGACGCACACATCATTGGACTGTGGAAGAAATCGGAGACCTCGGAAAAAACCCACAGTACCACAAGGAGAACATGCAAAATTTGGAAAATTTTGGAAAATTGCAAAATTAAGATGATTTAGGTGGACTGAGAATGTTTCAGTTTTCAGTATTTGTTCATATTTCAAGATAACAGTACTCCACAGAGTGCAAAAAGACATATAAGGAAGTCTATTTAAAACAACTCTGGGAAATCTATAGCAAGGATTGATGATCTAGACAACATTATTTGCATTGCATACATTTGAATAAAGAATGTAAGCAACAGTAGCCTAATAGCTCCATTGGAAACTGAATGAAGCAAACTGTTGATGTGGCTTGATGTACATTTGCTTTTTTCACTGAAATGTACCAGATTGTCCCTACCTGACCATATCAGCTTTCCAGACATGGATGATACTGGGTTCGTACTTGAATTGTTACTAATAGTGCAGCATGTGGCTGGTAAATTAAAGCAAAGGCTGCTGCGATGGCACAGACTGTAACCTCCCTTCCCCCATGACAGAGGGAGCAGCCAGGGGCAAGAGACATTGCACAGTGGGTATTCGCCATGTGGATAAAAGTAAGGACGGTCAGGAGCCATGGGTCAGAGATCACTTGCTATGGAGAAAATGTCGTTTTTCCATGTTTCAAGTTCTCTGAACACCTTACGGGTGGCAAAAAGGAACAAAAGAGAGATGGATGGGTAAATCAGAGCAACCACAGAGCTCATCCCAACACACACACTCTCACCGTTTACCACAGAAAGAAAACTGGTCTTGTTAAAACTCAAAGCTCCTGGTTAATAAGCACCTGCAGAAGTTAAAAATATGATGTGAAGCAACAGTGTAGAGATGTCTGTGAGCACTGCACTGATTACACTGTTCTTCACACACTCCTCCCCAGAAAACAGGGAAGCCAAGTTTGTGTACTGCGAGAGCGAGGTTTGTTACATGGTGAAATGGTTCTTCTCCTTGATGGAGGACCTGTTGGATATAAAGAACCTTTCAAAAAGAGCAAGTGGGGGAAAAAACATTTTGCACTAAAGAGAATGCTTTTGGCAAAGAGTGTGTGTGTAAAGGAGGAGAAAGAAAACAAAATAGCACTCCTGTAACCGTGTCTGACCTCTGCTGGTGAACGGCTCTAAGTGAGCAAACCCCTCAACACACACAGACACACACACACATGCTGACAGTAGTACAGTAAGGAGAGAGTGTGTGTGGCAGTACAGTCAAACTCAACTGCTCAATCTACTGCATCACAGAGCACTTTAGGAGATGGAGATCACTTTTTAATAAGGTGAAAGAGAGAGAGAGAGAGAGATAGAGAGGGGGGAAGACGGAGAAAGAGAAGGAGAGAGCAATAAATAGAGAAAGAATAAGGAAAAAGAGAATGAGAGAAAGAAAGAAGAAGAAACAGAAAGAGGAAAGGAAAGACAGAGAGAGGTTTGCATTATTTATGGCGGTTTGATGTGTTGGAAATGCTAAAAAACACCACAGTCATTTTCATCAAGCAGCTGTCAGCCTCCCTGAACAGCTGAAGTGGCAGCATTTTCTTTGTTTATTGTTCCACTTTCCAATGTGTTTAAGTCGAAGCAAACAGCTATTTTACTATTATTAGTAAAAGTACTTAAAATAATAGTAATAACAATAATCACAATAAAATTATAATAATAATAAATAGTAGTATTAGCCAGTCATTTTAATCATTGTAACAATAATAATGATACATCTATGATTTAAAGACAGTTAATACTTTGCTTTGATATATTAAAGTATTAGAAATAAGAATGTTATATTTAACTGGTATAAACTGGTGAGATTCTGAATGGTGACCAAAGCAGGAACAGTTCTCCTTTCTCAAATGATATGCAGGAGAATCCACAGCTCCAGAGCTGAAGAGACGCGAAGCTCTGTCTGTTTCAGTCCGTGAGGGAGTCTCACCCAGACTGTGTGATTTTCTCCACATTCTGTTTAAAGCTTCTGGTAAAAAGACCTTTATTCTGGGCTCAGATCGCCCAGGGGGACGACTGGACTGGACTGAGCTGAAGGAGCGCACAGCCTGCAGCGAGCAGCTCTTCCAGCCTTTAAACTGCTCTAAGCTCGGCAGGACCGTGCACGAGCGCGTGCGTCAAAACTTCACGGCACGCGGGACTAAAAAGTGCATAATTTTTAGAACATGACATGAAACGTGGTAATTAAATAAACACAACTCCGTGGCTCCTTGTGCCACTTTACGAGTGAAGTGCTGCGCCTCCGTGTTTACGCACGCGGAGCGCGGGTCCGCCCGTGCGCTCATTCCCCGCGGGAGCTCAAAATTAAAGAAGGGACGACCAAAAAAGCACGTGCTTACCGCTCGAGCGCCTCACGATGTTCTCCAGGAAGGTGTTCTGAGGTGCCACCAGGCCTCTCTTTCCGCCGTGCATCCTGCGCACCGCAGCGAGCCTCCTTGGCCGAACCCGAGCGCGCGCACCTGGCCAAAGCGGATCGCGAGCGTACAACGTGCGCGTGTGTGTGTGAGTGTAAGTGTGAGTGTGCGTGTGTGTGCGCGCGCGTGGTGGACTCGCTCATGGTAACGCTGCGCCTTTGCCGCGCGCCTCGCCTAGCTCCTCTGTGGCCCCGGAGCTCAGCCGGCGCCACGAGCTGGGTACACACACACACACACACCCTCCTCACTAACGCGCGTGCGCACTCTCCACGCTAGAGCGCAACAGATGGGAGCTGTCGAACAGGATCTGAACACATAACGGAGATGAACGCACGTGTCCAGGACGGGCATGTCCGATCTGAAGACAAATGTCTCTTAAAAATGAAGCGTTTAATATAGGTTAAGAAAAGAAAACCCTTTATTAGTCCCACAGGACATTTACTGCAGCAAAGTGGACAAGACAAGAGAATCAAGTAAAAGCAGCAAAACCAATGGAATAAAAGTACGCTATACAAATAATACAAAAAAATAGATTTACATTCGTATATACATATGAATGTAAATAAGTACGTACACATTTACAGAAACACAAAGGTGCCATTTCTTGTTCAAGCCTGTTT
The DNA here is from genome assembly GCA_037974465.1 of Brachypetersius altus. NCBI lineage: Eukaryota > Metazoa > Chordata > Actinopteri > Characiformes > Alestidae > Brachypetersius > Brachypetersius altus. Next base: position 8,403,394 of record JBBPDB010000153.1, on the reverse strand, counting down.
AGACATATAAAAAGGCTGGCTGAGTTTTTTTCTTTATGCTTGACATTCCAGAGGAAAATAATCCAGTTGGGCTGAAATCTTTGTTGGACACACAGAATAAAAACGAGATACTGTCGCAACACAACCCTGCAGTAGCATCAGAGAAGCTTCAGAGGAGACACATCTGGAAATTTAGAAAGACACAGGAAAATAACTGCTAACTCATTCTGAACTATTAGAGAACAGATATAATGGGTAAACGGATTAATGAGAGAGTGGGTGAGTCTTTGAGTGAGCGAGTGTGCCATTTCTATGACTAAATTATGAATGAATGAATAAATGATGGGTGACAGATGGACGGATGGTTGGATGGACAGATTGATGCATGAATGGTTGGGTAAAAGCAAAGCCTAACTAGAGAAAAAAAATTAAATCATTTAATACATAAATGGTGGAAGGAAGGACTGTGGATGGAGGGATGAGTGGAACAATGAATGAATATTGCCATACTGAATAAAAGCATGCAAGTGCCTTGAATGAATGAATGAATGAATGAATGAATGGGTGAGTGAGTGAATGAGTGAGTGAATGAGTGACAGAGCCAAAAGAATGAATGAACAAACCAACGAACTGATGAATGCACAGTGGCATAAATAACAAAATGCCTACATAAATAAATAGTAAGTCGCTAAATTAACAAATATGGATAAATGGATGGATGGATGTAAGGAAAATTAATCTCATACTGAAGGAATAAACGAAAGAACAAATGAATTGATTAATTACAAGTATGAATGCTTGAATGAATGAAGGCACGATCTAAACAGAAAGAAAGAAAGAAGGAAAGAAAGAAAGCAAAAAAGAAAAAAATTAAAATGAATGTACAGATGAATGAATCAATGAATGAACGACCACTTGGTGTTTGGTGAATAAACCGCCTCGCCCAGACTAATAAGAGGAACGAATCAATCAGTCAATAGTGGAAGGAAGAGCGAGTTAATGAATGAATGAATGAATGAATGAATGAATGAATGACAGGGAGGACTTTGCGAGTTTACGAGTAAACTCAGAGTGCTATAGATTGAATCCTCCAGCTGCAGGACCCCTCCTCCCTCTCTTCCCCCTCCCTCCCTCCGTCTCTGGATTCCCCCGCTGAGAGGGACAGAGCCCCTATTGTTCCCAGCCCACCGCTGCCTAATATGGACTTGGCCAGCAGCAGGAGCCGTGATTTCCTGAGCGCGGCCATGGCGCACGGAGAGCCGCGTGAGGAGAGTGCGCGCGGGGACGCACGATGAGAAGACCCGGCTGTCCGGCCGGCTGTGGGATCGTGAGCTGATCCAGGAAAGGAGCTTTAAACCAGAAGCTGGAGAGAAGGGAGAGGAGTGTGTCCCGGTGTGGAATTAGTGTCCCGGTGCGGAGCGCCATGCCTGCGCGCGGAAGGAGGAAGACCCCTGGGGCCGCGGTGGTCCTGGAGACTGACGGGGAAGGAGGAGAAGCCACGATGGCCAAAAAGATGTTGAAGTGTGTGGTGGTGGGGGACGGAGCGGTGGGCAAAACGTGCCTGTTGATGAGCTACGCTAACGACGCCTTCCCTGAGCAGTACGTGCCCACCGTGTTCGACCACTACGCAGGTGAGCTGAGCGTGTTCTCTCGCTATAATCTCATGGTGGAAGGAACAAGAGTCAGGGCAGGCCGTTTTGAGTGTAGCCTAGTGCAGCACACTCCCCACCCCACCACCAACACAGAAGGGGCTGGGTCCCAGGCTCCGAAACAGGAGCTGTGTGCAACTACCACACCGAGGACTAAGGCCTGGCAGGAAGAGGCGAGACACTACAGCTCACCCAGAGCTGTGGCTAAGACATTATACACACACAGTAACATTGGTATACAGTTTTGGGGTAACGATACCTGTTGATGTCTAGTCAAGACACAGATTAAACCTAGATTCAGGGTAAAATACAACAGGCATCCAGTGGTTATATCCACTGACACAAAAAAATGTAATTCAAAATAAGGCCATATCGATGTCATTCATTTTAATGAATGAATTTAGCTACTTTAGTGTGCATCCATTGCTGACACAGGAGTTGTGCACTCAGCTTGTATGAAAGCTTCTATTTAATTAGAAAAGCAATGGCAATAGAACAGGACACTGTAGGGGCCTAAGGTCATCATGACATTTGCCAAGAGTTGGGAAGAGGGAAACAAGGCCCCCCAGCATTGGTCTATGGGGCAGAAGAACTGTATTTTCCAGTGATAAGAGTGTTGTGCCATCAAATATTTTGGCATGAGTGACCATCCAGACACCAGTACCCAGTGTTCTTGTGTCTGAACACAAGCAAATCTTCACAGCAATGGTCCAACAGGTAGAGTAAACAGTCCCAGAAAAACAGAGCCTAATGTAGGGGGAGGGGTCGCCAAACTCTCTTAATACACTTGATATCAGAAGAAACACTGGATGAGCAGGTGCACATTGCAAAAGTTACAGTCTGAGATAAAGCACAGAGGGTGTTCACTAGATGATTTGTATAACTTTAATATTTAAAAAAAAAAACTTTACTGTAACAAAGTTATAGTAAACAAAACAAAGGCATACAAAAAGCACAAGGCTCTGCTCTCATCTGCAGGGGAAATCCCCCTCTGTGATATCACATGAATGCTCTGAGAAGCCTCTTGGGGTCAGCTCCTAATTACACAGTTGAGCTGAGGTCAGTTAGATTTACAGCCCAAAATATGCAACAAATGTAGAGAGCTGAAACCTATTCTTTTAAGTGATTAAAAAACCATGAATGTGAAGTGTAGGTTAGCTTGTTACTAGTTCTTTGTAACTGTCAGGAACCTTTCTGTTGTATGGTATTGCATATAATTTACAATATCTATTCCACAGAAACAAAAGAAGCAACACTCGTCCAACACTTTCTCAGTTTTGTAGTCATTATTAGTTACAGCTTATTATCGAGTAGCTACCAAAACGATCTGATAACATCTGTGAAATAAATATGTAAGTCATGTATATATTTGGATAAAAGCTTTGGATAAAAGCGTCTGATAAATGCTGTAAATGTAAATGTAATGTAAATGTAATATATTTGCTTATCATGTTGGTTACTTTGGAGTTTCAGTGATTTTAATTTTTTGTGTCCTTTTTTTGTTATTTGTTACTTGTTGGGGGCATTACAAATTTGACATCACTCTTGAAAACCTTTACTTTACCACAACAACAAAAAGAACAGTGAATTAATGACCTTTTCACCGCAAAGTAGAACTTTGTCAAAGCAATGTATAGGCTAGGCTTCCAATTATAATCTCACAGACTCTCACTTTTTTGGCTTAAAGTGTTTCTGCAACTGGGTAACTTTTTATGACGACTTGCAATGAACACTAATGAGCCAGAAGCCCTTTTTAAGTCGGGAGTGGTTGGGGGCAGGGAAGAAACATGCACCACATTATAGAGCGTTTGAATTTCATTGTGCTTGTAACAAATCTCAAAGGCCGAGAGATGATTCTTTTTTGTCTTTTGATAATCATTTGAATGACAGAGCCCACAAAGTGTGCTAATTTATCTTTGTGCAAGGATTGAGTGCCACACCAAATAAATAAAAAAAAATAGTTTTTGATTTATAATTTATATGTTAAATTTTAATATGTTTTAACTCAAATAAATTGGCCGCAAATTGCATTCCTCAGGCATCGGACACTTGCCTCAAACCTGGCCGCAAACATGTACCTTTTGTCCATTTTACTTCAGTTTGGCTGAACCATCCCTCTAACTGCAGTATATGATTTATTTGTCCTCAGACACACCTTACCAAGTTCCAGAAAGGTTTCTAACTTAAAACAGAAGTGAAAGTAGGCATACTGGAGCAGAAAAACTCTAACACACTCAATGCCTCCTCCTCCATATATCAAGTCATTCATTACTCATAATCTGAAATATGATGTGATAGGGCTGGGCGATTTGGCCTAAAAGCAAAATCTCGATTAATTGAACATTTTAACTCGATTACGATTAATGAACGAT
>JBBPDB010000153.1:8318516-8386084 GCA_037974465.1 Brachypetersius altus | reverse complement strand
AACAGTAGGAAAGAGACATAGTTAGTCGCCAAAGTGCTCCTTGAAAAGGTGGGTCTTCAGGCGACGCTTGAAGACCGCACACCAAGGTTTCCAATAAATTGTACTCCATTCACTTTAGGCATCCACACTGCTCCCCCTGCGCCTCCCTGACGGCAGCCCGCTGCTTCACTCGGTGAATGGGTTAAACGCAGAGAAAGAATTTCACTGTGTGTTGTACTTGGATGACTGTCCATGTGTCAAATAAAGAATCTTCTCTTCACATCTCCTCACCTCAGAGAACAAAAGCACTGCACCACTTTTCACACACTTTTCAAAAGGCAGAGATGCCTGAGAATTTTTTATTAATAGACTCTTACTGTAACATTTTTGGAACCTACAGATGTGGGTCAGTGGGATACTTATTCCAAGTAAGCTACTACGAGTCTAATTAATTTTTTTTAAAGCTCATAACCTCAACTTTGTTGCTCTTTCTACAACTAACTAAAATTTAAATGGTAAAATGATCATTCTAGTTATCATTTCATTAAAAAATAACATGATCATTGTAATTTGGTGTTGTTACTCTTATTTTCAGTGAAGTGTTACAGAGCCCATCAGCATGCAACCAAATTCAACAGCTGGAACATTACAAGCCAAAGTTTACCATACAGCAGCGTGCCACAGTTGATGAAGTAACTTGCAGGCAGCCTGTGGCTGTGGACAGGGAGCAGTCAGGCCCAGTGCTAATGAAGCACTGCTGTTTGTTTAAAATAAGGGCAGACATGCCGATTTATTCCCCATGCAGTGCGGCTTAAATGAGCGTTATGTAATTCACTGCCTGCCACTATAAGCAATTCTCTAATGCTGTGGACCATCTATAGCTTGCTGGACCCTACTTTCATATTGATTACTGACCCCAAGATCAATCGCACTTGAACAGCAGAGCTTCTGGATTTTATGAACTGCTGGCATCAGCTCAGGGTGCCCATGTCGGCCTGCAAAGTAATAGCGGACTAATCTAAAATAAAATTATTTATTCACGGTTGTACCTGCAGTGATTTATAAACACACATACTAATTTCTGTCTAACCTCCCAAAAAACATTTCCATCCATTTTTTTTCCAGATGCTCCAGACACTTTCGGATGCAATGTGAAGTTCCGCAGTTCTCTAAGCTCTGTGTAAATGACTGTTTTGGACATTCTGTAGTTGGATGTTACCTAGGACTGGGCAATATTAAAGACTTCAGATGTATTACACAATGCATTAGCATCTCAGCTCGTCTGCACATGAATGGCATCGAAGGTTTCTTTTTGAGGTTGATTCCTTATGTGTGCACACTCCTTTGATTTATGTTAGATTCTACACCCTCAGCAGAAATGCATATTTGAGGATGTATTGCAAATACACCATTCAGCCACAACATGAAAACCACTGACTAGTGAAGTGACTATCTCATTACAGTGGCACCTGTAGAGAGGTGGGCTATACTAGGCAGGAGGCAGCAGTTGGAAGCAGGAAAAATGGGAAAGCGTAAGGCTTTAGGCGACTTTGACTTTATGCACAGCCACGGACTGGTCACCCATGCTGATCTCTGGCCTTTGCTGAAAGCGCCTACAAGGAGCATGTGGGCATCATTACTGCACCATGATCTGATGAATCATGTTTTCAAGAACAAATGTTTAAGGTCTAGACTTGGCCTCCCAATTCCCCAGATCTCATTCAAATGAACCACTGTGGGATGTGCTGGATATACTTGTCATATCCATAGAGGCCCAACTTACAGGACTTAAAAGATCTGCTGCTATTGCCTTGGTGCCAAATACCACAGCAAACCTTCAGAGATCTTGCTGAGTCCATGCCTCAACAGGACAGAGCTGTTTTGGTGGCATGAGGAACAATATTAGACAATATTAGTACACAATAATAGGTGGTTTTAAATTTGACCATAACAATGTATGTGAAAAGGCACTGTGACCAATGATAAAAATTAATAATTAAAGGGGATATTTAATAATGTCCACCTTGTGATGTTTTCACAGAACAATGACTCATAATATCTATACTAATGAAATATCATGGTTTTAAGTGTCAGCTATTAGATTCCCCATGCCTTAATATACTGCTCATCTCAAGAACTGCATTCCAAGCAAGTTACAGTACATTTCTGATCCGTTAAATGTGACCTCATGAAATTCACTTAATGTTTGTGGGCCCAGACACTACTGGGTTGAATAATGAGTGCTGATCACCCCTGGTCTTAGAGGCTTCCATTCCAGCCCTTTCAAGAGGTTTTCATCTGCTCCAAGCACAACTGAACCTGCCATTCAGCTCATGAACAACCCTTTATGGAGTTGAAAATAGACAGGGCAGTGCGTCTCCAGATTGGGAAACAATGCATGATTCACATTTCTCAAGAATGTACCATTAACCTTTAGCACTAGGTGCAATATCCCACGAATTATACACTACGGGCTAAAGTTTGGCAGCTAATTCAGGTCACCTATGGAAGCAACAGTCACAGTGTAAAAGTAATGACTGCCTTTTTAATGCCCAGAACAAGAAGCTTACTCTTCCACTTTACCTTCTTGACACTGTTTTAGGAGGATTACAACCAGCTGCGGCCGCTCTCCTACCCCAATACTGACGTCTTTCTCATCTGCTTCTCTGTGGTTAATCCTGCTTCCTACCACAATGTCCAGGAGGAATGGGTCCCTGAGCTCAAATCCTGCATGCCTCATGTGCCATACATCCTTATAGGCACACAGGTGAGCATCACAGAAGCAAAAACAAAATCCGCAGTCAGGGATTTTTGAGGGTATTTTGTTTTGCACTCAAGAGAATCTAATAATACCCTTTTTTCAAGTTTTACTTCTACATTTACAACAAGTGAACCATATTAGAAAGTAATAGCTTAAATTCTGCATATCACTTTCGACTCTCTTGGGAGGGAATTATTCAGTAATGTGCCAAAAAATCCAAATGTGCTACAAGGTTATTTCAGATTATTCATTTAATTTACATTCCGAAATATATCCAGAAAGTGTGTGTGTGCTGTAATAAAAAGTGAGTTACTGGGATTTCTGTTTCTCTGAAAGATAATACGCATTAAGAATAACAGAGGTGCATGAGTAATCTGTTGTAGTATGTTGCAATAGACCCTGTACAATTGGAGGCACTCTAATGTTAGGCTCTGGCTCTGTGGCAGATTGACTTGCGAGACGATCCAAAGACACTGGCCCGCTTGCTCCAAATGAAGGAGAAACCACTGACCTATGAGCAAGGCCTCAAGCTGGCCAGAGAGGTGAGAGATCATCACACACACTAACTTGGACACTTGAAGCAATATAAGCAGTTTCATGTGTCTTGTTGGACTGCATCTTCTGCACAGATTGGAGCACAGTGCTACCTCGAGTGCTCAGCGCTGACCCAGAAGGGACTAAAGACGGTGTTTGACGAGGCCATCCTGACAATCTTCAGCCCGAAGAAACAAAAGAGGGGCTGTGTGCCATGCAGGAGCTGCTGTACTATTGTATGAGCCCAGACAGAAGCCATGAGGCGAATTCCACTGTGAACACCAGCCCAGAGGTACCAACCACAGAAATGAAACACAGCCAGGTCCCCTCAGCGCCTTCCGCATCCTGCTGCACCGCCACGCTCCTTTACCGAGAAGTAAAAAGTGCCACACTTTAGTACTGTTTGAAAATTCCTCTCAGTGCCTCATTAATTAAACCCAGAGGGCCTGATGACATAAAGCACTTCAGCAGTGGCCTTGCATCTTCCGAAAACTACATTTCTGGAGCTCAAGCAAGCAACGAGTAAAAAGACTTTCAGAGAAAGAACATGGATGTTTCCCTCAAGAAGTGCTTCACTGGGATGGTGAGGATACTGACAAAAGCAACAGGCAAAATCTGCTCTTTGTTTACTTTTGTTCCAATGCAGACCATGTAAAATAGGGGTTCCTTTTACTGTTCAGGAAACGAGAAGCAGATGCCTCTCAGGTCCACTGTACCAGGCTTTCTGCAAGCTCTATACAAGTGCCTTAATCAATGCCAATGGCAGCGTTCTATTCAGACCAATTCACCTCTCGGTTCTCTTGCCAAAGACAAGTTGCTTTCTCATTTTCCACACTGACACAGGGCAACACCTTATTGTCTCCATTCTAACAAACCGTTTAGATTTCTAGCCCTACATTACAGGCATTCTCAAGGTAGCAACAACACTGCATTCTACTAACAGTTTCAATACTTTGCCTGAGTAAACGTTCACCTTGTGAACCTCGCATAACATCAGTTTTTTCATTTACTGTGAAAACATCCTGAACTTTTTGGAATATAGCTACAGTTATACAGCATACCCATAACCTTCAGTAATAGTTTTCAGAGGAGTCACTGCCATGAGTCAGTGCTACATTAACTAAAGGTTCCATGAATCACCACAAGTTAAAAGGACTAAGGTCTGCCAGCTAACCCTCAATTTAATTTGCCTGCAAAAGTTACAGAGTGCAGAAGTTGAGGCATCCATACAAACACATTCAGCGCTTAAAATGGCCAGGAACACTGAAACTCTGTCCTCAGAGAGTATTTTCCATGCACACCTGCACTGGTAATGAATGTCTTCCTCTGACAGGTCTTTGCCTGGTTGTAAAAACACTGGTTGCCTTTTAGTGTGACCTCAGAGACTTCCTCCGTAGCCCACAGGGTGCTAGTGACCTTCCTCATGAGTATCAGGGGGAAGTCCTGATCCACACAAAGGAAAGAGTAAGCCTGAATACATTACATGTGCCTTTAATGTAGCATAGAGTTCGTTTCTTCACTCGTCTTACGACACTGTGCCTTGAGTCGTCCTATGCAACCGACTGTATACTGTAATCGTACAAAGAACAGAGTCAGGTCTGGCCATCCCAGCAATAACTTGAACTCGATGTGTAACTGTAAGCCTATATTTAACTGTGTATTATTTAGAATGTAGTATGACTTTTCTTTTTATATTTTTCCATGTATTTGTTTGTACACAATATGACAGCTTTTTGCCAAATGTATAATGGTTTGTATATAGATCTTGTGTGATTAAAGCTTGTGAACAAACTTCTTGCAGGCTGTACCTTTTCCATTGTTCAATCTATTACTACTCGTTAGTATAATTTCCTCCTATTCTATTGATAAGCCATAACGTGTCCATTAAAATGAGAACGTCAGGACTCCGTACTGTGAATCCCTCCACAACGGATCCATTACTAAAAGCAGAGTACCTAGATTTGTCCCTTCTATGTAGTTTATGACTCTCATTGCACAGGAGTATTTCAGTAGTGTGCTGCAGCCAGACAGTCATTGCATGTGTCCTATTGTGATGCAAAGTAAGTGATGCGCAACAAAAATTATAGTATACATTAAAAAAATTGAAGCTTCTAGTTAAAAAGGTAATCTCCCACAAGCATTATACACACAGTAGTAATCAAATGCCACAAAGCACCTTAATGTACTAAAGGTACAAGCAACTAAAACGGCTGTTTTACAGACCACTAGTGCAGCACACCTCCAAACCTAGACCCATCCCTCCATGCTTTCACATTTTATTTCTACTATGCAGAACTCTCTGGAATCTTCTCATTTAACCACATGTCATTCAGTCAGTACTGTACACAACACATGAGGATATTAATCATTGAACACGTGAGCACACTGCCCTCTACTGGCATTAAAACACTGATTCAACAAAACAAAGTGCAACAGACATGCTGGTTTGCAAGTGCTGCTTACAGAAATACTACAAGAACATCCTTTTCTGAAATTTTGTATGCTGACCAATTTCTTTCATGTTACCACACTGGGTTTAAAAAAAAACAACAAAATCCCAAAGAATTTCAGAAAAGGACCAATAACCAGAACACCAGGCCCACTTTTCTGCATTCTTATTTGAAACACACTCTCATTTTCTGTAACTGCTTTATCCTCACTAGGGTCACTGATACCAATGAGCATGAGGCAGGGACTGACACAAAACAGGGCTTGTTAGCAAAATACAAAACAAAACAATACAGACAATTTATCACAAAAACAGGTTTATTTAATATCTCTGTCTTTTTAAAATAATTAGATTTATTCTATTCATCAAACCCTTTCTTTTGAATTTTTTTAAAACATAAACTTAGTTGGGCCATCATAAAACACACAATATGCATGGAAGGGAGGAGGGGCCCAGAGAGAGAGGGGGGGGTGGGGGGGTAGAAAGAGATAGAGGGGGATAGAAAGAGAGAGCGATCAAAGCCATAAAGGAAACAAATACATCTTTCTCAAATGTAAAATCCACACCCATGATTTGGATTTGAAATAAAATAGAATAAAACAAAACAAAAAAATAGAATTGAGTCCTGTGTACACAACAAATTGTCTAACTTGAAGTGCTTTAGTCCTAACCCACCATGGTGGCTGGTATTTCTGTTGAGGAATAAGACTTACTGGATCAGCATTTTCCCAAATGGGCCTTAAAAATACCCCACATACGCAGGTTGTCATTCCAAACACTCGTGGAAAAATCATCTAGTTCTACTCAATTGTTTTAAGGGCATACCACCATTTTTAACTCCAAAACTGACCAAATAGAAGAGCAGTAGACATCAGAGTTGCCCAAGGCTAACAGTTCAGGGTGACAGATAAAAACTAATCACTAAAAATTAAAAAAGAGGGGGGAAAAAAAGTTCTAAACACTGCACCACAAGAAGAGTTCTCAATAGTGTCTGAAAGAAAAATAGGATCTGAAGTCTAAAACTGCAGTGGCATTCTTGGTAAACAAAGAATTGCCAGACTGGAAATCTGAAGAGGTCTCCAGAGAAACACCAAGAGTAAGGTACGGTTTCATATGTTCAAAAAATACTTCAGAGAGATGGATGCTGTGGCAACCGCTGTAGCCTACTGCCTGTTTTATTCGTGAAGCCATTCCTGGTCGATGGTACCAGTGCCAGACTGGCACCTGCCCCGTACAACAAATGAAACGGGATGATGACATTCTTGAGGGGTAATGATGCACTCGAGAGGAAAAAAAAAAAAAAAAAGTAAAACTTTAAGTGTAATTTGTTACTCTTTCCATTCGTCTTCTTTGTTTCTGTCTTCGTGAAGTTTGGATACTCCGGTACAGTAGCCGCACTCGAACCTGGGAATATAAATGTTGTGTGCGATCACAAGTCTTTCTTTATGAGGGGTGGGGGAAGCACATGGGACGGAGAAGGGAGCCTCACGAGACTGAATGACGTAACGGACGCAGACCCCATAGCTTGAGAGACCTTTGGGACCACACTCTTTTGAAACATGAAGAAACGAAGCTTCTGTTCTCACGCAAAGGGTTTTCAAAATATATCCTTTCACCATGGCATGATTATCATTTTTTTCCTTTTTCTGTTTTTTTTCCCGTTTTTTTCATTTTAATAACAGCAAGGAGTGTACATAAAGTCTTTTCTCCCCTAAGGTTCACGCACCTCCTTTTATCCTTTTTTTTTTTTTTTTTACTGTCCATTGTTTCAGTGTAGTATCATTGTATAGGAAACTGAGTAGAAGGGATTTTTACAGTGCTGTTGTGGAAAAAAAAAAAAAAGGGACAGACTAACGCAGGAGTGTACAGTAAATTATGTAGCACAAGAAGCATGGAGGAGGGTGGAGTCCCTGTGGCAGAGAAGAGAGGGCCATTGGTTGAAGTCATGGTGCCACATCCATGTTAGGTGGGAATGATTCCATCACTGTTTTGGATACCCCTCCTCAACTCCAGCTCTTCCAGCTTCCGCCACAAGTCTTCTCGCTCCTTCTCCTTCTTCTTTTCCCTGAGAGGAAGAAAGAAGGAAAAACAGGGAGATATTTCTCTCGGCATACGGAGTATTCGTTCTTTTACTTTATAATCCAATAGTATCCTACCTCTGGCGGTCCGATTTATAAGTGGCAGCAAGTTCGTCGAACAGCGCACTGTTCATCTCCATGAATGCCTTAAGCACATTATAGATTAAAGCAGATATCGCTCTAGATGACAAAGGAGAGGATCAAAGGAATACAGAACATTAAAAAGCTATGCCATAGTCAAAAGAATGAAAGCACTCAACATTTCACACAGTATTATATGATTTCATATTCAATACGTTCTTGATTTCGCTGGGGTTTTATGTACCAAAAACAAAACATAGAAAGGCTGATCCTACAGCTTTAAGGCAAATGCTTGAAAATGATCTCTACTCTGATTAGCCTCCATCTCATGACCCATTTATAAATAAGTCTAGGCTATAATGTACAAAACAAACTGGGGAGCCAGTGTTGGAATCCTCAGGAATGTCAGAAAAAAATAACTTCAAAAATAGTAGTAGTAATAAGAGCAGAGACCATCTTGAGTAATACTTGAGTACCCATTTTAAAGATGGGTAGCACTGCTTGGATGGGAAAAAATGCTCTGACTGTTTAAAACTTTGGGTTTGGGTACGACTTCTAGAGAAATGAAGCAGAATGAAGGTCATAATGCATGTATCCTCCTTGTTAGTTTGCCTCAGAGCATAAACTGTAGTGCTTTCCATTAGCCCAGTAAAAGAGCAAAAAAAGATTCCAAAAATTCATGTGCAAGAACTTTAAACGATCTGTCGATAAGAAACATGCTCATTGCAAAATGTGGTAAGTTGTTAATCATGGAGGCTGGACAAATTTGATTTCATCTCAAATATATAAGTACTGTGATCCTTTTAGCACTATGCAAGTGATTATGCCTTTAATTCATTGCTGTAATGATCACCTTTTAATTAACCAGATAAACAACATGTTTAAAACCTAACAGCACAATCTGCCAATTACCAGCCTGTCCTGCTGCATCAGATAAGAGCAGCCTCTACAAAGTTAGAACAGCACAGAAACTTCTCTGTAGCTCATGCATAGTGCAGGCAGTGTGGATTAAAAGACTGACTCGAATTGAAGCAAATCCGTTTAGTCAAATGGACCTATAGAAAATGCTTCAAATATTGACTTTAAAGGTGAGGTGAGAACAAGAATTCAAGCCTGTAAAATACTATTCAGGCCAGCCCTACTTTTAACATTGATAGGCTGCAATGATTTAGTATCACTTTAACAGGAATAAGCACACTAAACTGTTGTGACTGTATGGTATGGTCATTGTGTTTTCAGACCTGAACGATCGAAAGCATTTTGAAAACTTATCACAAATGATTATAGAACAGAAGGACCTCTCTGGACTAAACTGCAAGAGGAGGTCTGATTATGGTGGTCTTACGGGTTCCAGTGCTCTTTAGAGATCCTGTAGAGGCTGGCAAACATGATGGGCAGGATAATGTTGGAGTTCTCCTCGATCAGACTCATAATGTACTCATTGTTCCAGTAGTACAGTGCTCGTTCTGCCACCTGCCAGAGAGACAAAGGGGACGATGTTTCAATACATCAACATTATTAATGTAATTTCAGACAGAATGAGAGCAATGACTGTGTGCACAGTGAGAGGGCTTGGGTCCTCATATGGTGATGTATGTAATGCAGACCTGAAAGTGTGGGCTGGACACACATCTGGAGATCTGCTTGAACAGTGGCTCCTGAATCTTAACAAACTGTGTGGGTTCAATCACATCCAGGATCTCCTCCAGCTCCCCAAGAAACATAACCTAAAGATCAAGGAAGTGATGGCAGGGGGTCAAAGATAAGTATTTAGTACAGAATAGTGGCATCATAGAGGTCTTCATGATCTTGTTCAGCTAGATCTCTAAAAAACAAAATCAGCCACAAACAGTTTACATCATGGAACTGCACAAAGAGATTATATAGGAAAACACCAAACTAACCTCTTTCTGACTGCAAGTTTTTGGCCAAAACTTCAACAATCCTCTTATGACCTGAAAATGTACAAAATCACATATTTATGAAAAAAAGAATACAAACCTATCACTACCAAGACAAGGGTCATAAGGAATTCACTTACAGGTTCTGTTAGCGTGGGGTCTTTTTCTAGGAACTGTACGATGCAGTACGCCAACTACAAGAGTCAGAGATGCTTTGAAGTTAGTGTGCTGGCTTGACAAGCACAACAGAACTAAAGAAATCATTTGTCAGTAGCAGTATGTGTTATCTGTGCTCTCAGAAATAACTGTACCCCGTCTGAGTACAAACACCAACACAGAGGGGGTACCTTCAAGTGTATGCATTCAGTACTTTTGTGGAGCATAATTATACACTGCAGGTTTTTTTTGTATTTAATACAATTATGAAAAGATATAAATATGCCAATTTCCTCTGGGACAGTAAATGTAGTAGAACATCAAAATGTATTTAAGAAACATAACTGAATAAGAATCATGTTGTAACTTTGAGAGTGCATTTACGCTGGGGAACTAAAATGAACCTGGAAAATATCGTTTCTTCACATGACTGTGTAAAATGTGTTATCTTTTGTGAGGCTCATTCTTTCTTTACTTGCATTCTCATTCCAGGTGAATTGCGTAAGTGCCTACAAAGAGCAGATTTTAAAACAATTCTTCAAGAGTCCTATCTAAGCATCCCCACAAGCATGTACAAGCATGCACAGACGGGCCCAGAATACCTGTGCATGGAACAGGGACAGACTCCTCGCTGAATGCAGCGGCAGTAACACCTTCACCAGGAACTGCTTGTGTTCAGCTTTCAGAGGGAGTGCAAAACCATTGATAATGCTGGAAAGAAATGCAAATCGCCATTTAAAAACTAACCTTAAGAGTTTACATTTACCACGCAGTGAATTAAAAAGAACCATCTACAAAACAAACCTCCCCAAGATCTCCAGCAACTCAGCCACTCCATTGAAGTGTTCCGTTTCATACACAAACCTTCTCCCAGCAGGCATGAGGAGAGGAGAGAAAAAGAAAGAACAAATATTGAATGGAGAGTAGACAACACTAGAAGTGTAATTCTCCAGATCATTGGATCAGGCCTCAAGCCCATCTAGAAAGCAGGTAATTCTCTGTTATCTTACCCTAGAAAAATGTTGTTGATCTGTTTGCGGATGAACGCCCTGAGGCCAAGGAATTTGCCATAGATTCTGTGTAGGACAGTCTTCAGGCAGTCCCTTTCTCTAGGGTCCTCACTGTCAAACAGCTCCAGAAGCTAGGGGGACAAAAAGAACAGAGCATGAGACAGAAGCAGTGGGTCAACCAGAGAGCTTTATTTAGCAAACCAAGCAGACATGTGCATTTACTAGAGCTCACAATCACAACAAAAACACACACGTGTATCATGCAAGCTCCCAGGTGTGGCTTTTGGCAAGAAAAACAGTTTCAAATACAGACTTTCCACATAAACACACCTGTAGTACAAATTTCTGGTCAATGTATTTTTTGGCAATGCTGGGCTGAAATTCCTGACTCTCCAAGAAGCGAATGAAGAACTCATAGACGAGCTGAGGGGGAAAAAAAATCAGCCTTAATGAGTATTTGCTACTTTAACCCCAATTAGATAAATATCATAAAAGAGCTGAGACACTGTTACAGTTCCCTTGAATGAGGTACTACACCTGTAAGTGTGGCCATGAGGCCTCAAGAGTGGGCTCATCCTCCTCTGGGTCAAACTCATTACTGTCACTGGGCGGAAGAGTCCGGAATATGTTACAAGAAACCTGAGATACACACACACAAAAAAGAAGAGTATTAAGGCAATGGCATGGAAATACAGTAGGCCTGAAAGCTCAATCAGTTCCCAAAATTTAATTTAAACTTATTCATGCACCAAGTGCAGCAATCAACATCACTACACCACTAACCATTTTGACAACTTCGGGATAGGTCTGCTCAGTCAGGTAACCCCTGCTGACTGTGACATAGTCCACCAGCTCATTGAGAGTGGAGCGCTTGTACTCCTTCATCTTGAGGTCAGACAGTGTGTCCATGAAGTCAAAGAGTGTGCAGCACTGCTGCAGCTTTTTTAGAAACAACTCTGGCTGCTCTTGGGCAGGCACATCTACAGACAGAGGAACAGGGAGTGTAAGAAAAAGTGAAGACGAGAAATCCTACAGAAAGACACAAGCTTCCTCTCAGTTTTCTTAATACTCTACAGACCTATGCTTACATCTTATTACAGCATCATAAGGACCATCATAACAGATATACAATTTTAATGAAATATATTACATTAGCTAAAACTTCAAAGAAATGAGAAACATTTTTTGAGAATCCAGGCTGGAAGCACCTGGCGATCATTTAAGAAAAACATGCACGATGTGGAAGGTGGTGATTTTTAGTTCAACTACATTTTCATATGTTCAGCAGGTTTGTGACTGACTATCCAAACCAGCCACATGCACTTTCTTACAACAGGGAGAAATTTTCAAGCACTCGAAAACAAAACCACTGAAAAACAATTCACTGATGCATCCAATCTGAAACTCTTTTTTTTGGCTTTACACTGACTGGAGACTAACAGTTTGTCGGTCATCATTTGAACTGGATGAAAAGAGGAAACACTTATAGAGCATTCATCAGCATTTGGATTTTATTACTCAAAGAAACAAATCTGCTGCATCAAAAGATTTCAAGTGTTCCCACCCTTACATGAAATTATTATTTTACGGTAAAAGGAACTGATGACCACGGGGGCGTATGATTCTGACGGTTTGGACGTTTTGGATTTCTAGCAGCATTAACTACAGTATTGTGGTCCTGATAGCAGTGATGGTAGGTGTGCGAGACATATGCCTACCTTTCAGCAGTGCCAGCTGCACCAACTCAATGGGTTTGTCCTGAGATCTGAACTGAGACGAGCTCTGCGCTCGTTTCTGCTTGGCTTTCCGGACCGACTTCCTGGAGAAGCCATCCACCTTATCTACGGACGGGGGCGCTGTGGCTGCTGAAGACATAGCCCTGTAACAGTGGGGAGAAAAAGAGAGGGAGAGAGGAAAGACGTGAGAGCGTATCGCATTATAAATATGCATGCATTGAGGGATCAAAGACAATGATGAAAGTCAAGGTTAACACACTGGACCAAAGAGCCCACTGTTGTAGCTAGCCAGTATAAGAAGGATCAGAAATGTCAAAAACTCTCTGCTGGTTTCTGCCAGAGAAGACTGTTACAAAAGGTAGACATTTACTTCACAACCACCCAGGTAGTCACAGAACAATTCTATCTGCACTTGGCAATCTGACTACTTCTGGTCAATGATGAACTTTCACATAGCGTCAGAGAAATGAATGGAATGCACACATGTAGCACTGCACAACACCACTGACTTTAATTTAATACAGTCAATACTTAAAATAAGATAACATCAGGCTGCATTCTTCCTTATTTCATAAAAATATGCTCAAAATGATTCGAAATAGGTAGACTGTGGCACAGAACACCACCTAAATAATGCCAAGATTCAATCACAACTACATAGGTTTTATTGCTACTTTGATGGGCGGACATGCCTCCAGTATCTAACATACACAGTTGACGAGTAGAACTCTTATAACATACGTGTTTTCTGCTTTTGGACACGGTCAATGTGAAATATAACTCACTGTATTTGTTTTAAACATAGGACACGTCTCATTGTTAATCAAAACTAGTTGAACGAGGTCAGGTTTGAAATATTAACGCATTTGAAGTATATTTTTGTATTCATAGCATCTGGTGTTGATAATGCTGAGTGTTTTTAATTGTTTAGCATTGTGTCACTTGGCTTCAAACATGTGATATTACAGTACAAATCAGTACCACGATCGAAATTCACATAGTAACAAACACACATGTACCAACAAAACTAGAATATTGAACTGATGAGAAGTCTAGGTCAACCCTGAAACCACAGACAGTGACATCTACCAGAAGCAAGGTACTGTCCCCACACACAGCTCCCCAGGTTCCCCTATTTGGTATAAAGTAAAGTGGCCTCTTGTAGTTACATGTGAATAACGCAAAACTATTTCTCTGCATTTGACCCATTCACCAAGGGCATTGCTTGGTGAATGGGTTAAATGCAGAGAAAGATTTTCACTTTGTTCACACGTGACTAGAAGGGGCCACTTTACTTTATATGGCAGAGTCGCTGCAGGGCAGATGAGGTAGCACCACACTAGTCTTCCCCTGGACTGTTAGCACTTATGTAAGAGCTCAGTGCACAAATGCACAGGCCGCCAGGATTAGAGAGGTCTGGCATGACAGGAAGTTATCAAGCTTTAGCTCATTCCTCACAGACAGTGGAGGAAGAGGAAAGAATCCACCATGTATCACAAACCACAGTATATCAACTGCAGGTACAAGAGCTTGCCAAGAACATGCTTATAATAGCAGCACTTACTGAACCCAAACTTCCCTTCACTTTCTTGCTATGTTCCGAACTAGGGACAATGAGACGCCTTCACTGAATAAACGTTACTGCCTCCACATCTGGAATGTATGCACGTTTCATTTTCTTAAATTCCTAAATTCCACCTCTGGGTGTTGGCAAACAGAGAGGCCTGTAAGGGCCCAGATACACCAAGCAGACGTCAAATAACGAGCACCAAACAATGCTGACTGGTGATCACCTTCTGTCAGTTCGTCGGCACCTCATGTCTTCAGCGAAACTTGAACACACCACAAAGACTACAGCTGATGGGAAAGGCACACACAAAGTGTGTTCGCAGGAAACAAAATAACTGACAGTGACAGCAGGCCGTGGTGTCACAAAAAAAAAAAAAAAAAAACAGAAATCTGGGAGCACTGTAAAGGGTATTAGCCAACAGGCAATACTCACAGGGATGATCCAAGTTAAAACATTTACTGAATGTAACAGTGAAAACACGATCTAAACATGTTACATACTTTGAATGTAAGATAGCGATTTTGGGAAAGTACACTAACGTAAGCAAATCATTAGTACTATTATAGGCAAAAAGCTTAAAAGGAACTATTAAGCATTAAACAATGGAAAAATATGGAAATGGAAATAATCGTATGGAAATATTATGGAAATAATCTTAAAACGTTACAGAAATAAACATGAAGTGTGCTATCTGAGAATCTTCAGTTTCCATTTTTTTGGTAACGATTTTGTTTGGGAATGGGATTGTTAACTACAGTTTGTTTTCTATGTTAGAGTGCTTTTGGCTCCCTTTTCTCTCTTTCATTTGTCTCACATTAAAATGTGCCAATCAGAGAAGTCACTGGTGATCACAGATGACAATTTGGATTGTATTGTTACACTCCCAATAATGTACACGTAAACAAATGTTACTGACTTAGACTAGAAACATTCAGCTCTGCACTGGTCTGCTGCTGGTGTTTAAACGCATGCCTGATTTCTGGCAATGTTTCCACACTCATGCTCAAAGAACAGAGCAGGACATGCGAAAGGTTCAGTAAATATGATTTAACTCAAAAAAGACAGAAAAAAACCAAGGAGAAACAGCAGCAGCAAATTAACAACAGCAGTCAATCATTTCACAAGACACAAGTTCCAGGTTCCAATCACTCTGTCTACTCTGGTATCTAAATCTGTTTTCCTGCAACAATGTATTTTAGGTCAGAATGTCAGAATGTTCAAGAACACATTTTACCATTACATGCACAAGCAAATGATTCACCTATCCATTGTTTTTACCCTACCATTTTTAACAAGAGCAAGAGATGATCAAAGCAGTCTTTAAAATTGTGAACAAATCTAAATAAGTTCGTCAAAATAAAACTTTTGGAAATAGACACTTCATTCTATGAACACATATTACCACCAAGTTAACCATCATTTCAGATTTGTTCCTGACACCAACCCTCAAATTCCAGTTTCTTCTGTACCGGAATGGAATGGCTATGCAGGGCCTATTGCCCAGAAGTGATGATGCTAACTAGAAATGCATTTGAACTGCATTTCTGCTAGAAACTGCGAAGGGTGACTGAATGGTTGCTATAAAGCCAATGTATGGAGACAAGAAAAAATTTATGCTACAACAATTGCTCCCCACGCAGTCTTGGACTCAGAAACAGGTGCTCTAGCCACTATGCTATGTTAGGGTGTGCCAGCTCTAACTAAACCATTTATGGGAACGGCTGATTTTAAAACAGTGACACTGGTCTCTTTTTTATTCAGTTGCTGGAAGCCTGATTTATGAGAGTGCTGTGTCTGTTGCACCAAGTTTGTTTCTTTGCGTTTAGTTTTTCTTGGGCATCCATACGAAACTCTCAAATGTCAGATATTTGACAGGTCTCTTGACCATTTTCTCTCTCCAACTATGTTTTAAACATCTCTCAAGTGCGCTGTCCTGGATACTAACAGATGCTTTGACACTGGAGCAGTCCCTATTGAAGCAGTGCTTATTTTGGCTATTACAATTGTGTCATTGTGTCAAGTTTCCTTTGCAGGAACTAGGAAGTTGATAAAACTGAGCCCGCCATGTGCAACCATGAATCACGTGAAGCAAAAAATATACCCTCACAGGTTGTAGGGTTGTAATGATACACCACACCCATGATTCAGTACAAGCAGTACCGTTCGAGACGCCATTTAGTTTCGAGTCATCTTCAAGTTTACTACAGAATTATGAATCAATAAACGATTCCACACCGCTTCTTTTGCATTCAATCTGTACAGAAGACCCCAAGGAATCACCACAGGCTGCCGCACCACCGATTCTTCAGCTACCGGTTGACCATTGTCCAAAACTAAAAACTGCCCAGCTGGCCAAAATCGCACAAAACTCGCTCAAAACACAACAAAACTCTTACAATCAAATTCCCTAGCAGTTTTATCACAACCATCCAGCATCTAGACACTTAGTAAAACGAAATTATGAAACCGCACTTTATAACATTAGAAGAAATTCAGCTCGGACACGTGCCTCCCCAGGCGGTCCTTGACTTGCGGGAGGGCTCATTTGAATCGTAACCACCTCTACTGTACCACTACGTACTACTGGTTACTGCCTGAAACTACTACTTTTGGTTATTGACGTGAAAATACGCCAATCGCTGTGTAAAAAAGGTTTTATTAGGAAGTGTACTGCCCACGGGCCAGCCCCCTATCGGTGAAAGCTAATAGATGTGGCAACATTGGATCTGGACAGGAAGGATAATTCTGGGAGTTGGGAGAAGGGGTGTGTTGCGATTCTGCCTTCTCACACAGGTTTGTGGATCTGAGTGTTGCGATTTCGGTTTCATATCGCATATCATTACAGTCCTAATAGGTTGGGTTCAATGCAAATGCCACACATCTCAATTGCATCTCCAACATAGGATATATTGAACACAAGACCATTTGAGCAAACTGGCTAAAGGTTTAATTAAGTTAGGCATGGCAGAATTTTCAAATACATAATGGAAGATCCACATATTTCTTCACATATTTTAACACTGATTACAGAGCTTGAGTGTAAGATTGATCATTTATGGTTGAGTTTCCATTTTTGCATGCATGGAGTACCCCAAAATAGGTCCCAGGTTGTATGCATAAATCATCTGAAGAGAAAACAGTGAGAAAGAATTTCCATGAACAGCGCAACAGAAGAGTTAGGCTTGTATCAAGCAAAAACAGACGCACAAAATCACACATCAACAATAACATCCAGTCAGACCTGCTGTCTGTATAAACAAAATCACTGCAGAATCATCTTTTATCACACTCAGCAATCTCATGAAACTTGTTCACCAGGTTATAAGTGACATTCATAATTTAAAGCTTAAGTGCAATCAACTTCCTTAAACTATCATTTGCCATGTCTGAATTACTTCTAACTTTTTTTCCATCTTTCTGTGGGTTTTAAAGTCATTGACTAACCTGTACTTAAGCAACACAATTCATAATCTAGGTTTAAACCTCCACTTAGTCAAAAGGATTGGGTTTAATGGGTGTCTGGAAAACTGCCCCAGAGTCATATATCACTCTGGATCAAAGGGTGAAGCTGAAAGTGATAACAGGCTAACACCAGGCTTACGCTAAATTACTCCTGGATGGCAAAGCCAAAATACCACTTAATATATAGAACGGCTGTGTTTAGTACACAGCCTGAGCTTAAGACAGATTAGATGGGATGGTTTCCTCCTTTGAATAGTAGTATTACATTTTTAATAATACATTTATATACGAACAAAAAGAGCATTAAAGTTCTGTGAGAGAAATAGATGGGTTCTTGACAAAAATTCATTCTCGTTATCATGTTTCAATAAACCCCAGGTCCATTTCACACCAAACTCCTCCTTTTAAGTTAAGCACAGTTAATGGAAAGCACAGCATAAATTGCACCTTTAAAGTTTTAGTGAATTTCTAACCATGCACAAAAAAACCTAAACAATTCAACTTTAATGTGACCTAGTTAGGTTTCAGTTTGGTTTGTTGTGGTCCTGCTATAAACAAACGCATCTCCTACAAAAAGGGGGCGAACACAGTCAAAGGGGTCAAGGGCCTTACAGTGAACAAGCCCAAACTGTCTGAGCAGTCAGTCTCTGAAACGCATGACTGCAGCTGCAGAACAAAAACACGTGTGGAGACTGTTGCACTCCCAAGAGTCTGTACATCAAGGCTTATAAAAAGTGTTCCTTGCTTTTACATCTCTAACAGCAAACGCAAAGCAGCATGCAAGATAAAGCAAGAAACACAAATAAGGCTCTAATTACACACCACCTTGGACCACTTTTGTACAAAGGAAAGCTAGTAAACAATTTCTCAACTCCCATACTAATTCTGAAGGCCCTGACAGCTAATATCAAGTACTAATGCCAATATTTTCATCACAGGATTTCTCTCTACAGAGCCTACATGTGAAAACACTGAGCCTGGCATCATTCTTGTCCACATAAAAGGACGACTCTCTTTATTAGTCCCACAGGTGGGAAATTTGCATTGTTACAAAAGCAAAGTGGACAAAACAAGAGGAGAAAGAAGAAGCAGCAAATTAAAATATCAGAATAACAGAATATACAACAACAGTCCAATATGAAAAGTAAACTATAAAATAATACAAAAGTATACATATATATTTATACACATTAATTCTTTCTAAATATTTAATGACAATTTTTCTTCCAAGATCATGTGACCTATGTCAAAAACATTAGCAACATGCTTTTTTGATGCAGCACATGAGAATAAACACATGATGTCAATTAACATAGGGTCTCCTCTCGCACCATGGTCAGCAGAACTGCTGCTGCTTTTAAATATACTCATACATAACCAATTTGAGTCACTGTTTAAATCAACAGACTTGCAACACTTCTACAAGAGAAGTTCGCTTATTGTCCTCATAACATGAGGCTCTAAAACTGTTTATTTTTAACTACTGGGTAAGTATGTGAATGTCGCTTTGTTACTTGTTAAATGAGTCCATGTTATCTTCATTTAAGATTCAACTGAACCACATGAAAACTTTTAAATTAGCTCTGTCTTTGAGCTATTTTGTGTGTGTTCGGATTATACAATAACTTTAAGAAGGAGTTTGACTATGAAGAACTATGTGCTTAAAATAATACAGTGCACTGTGTTGTCACTTGACACAAGCTGGTCTCGTGATCACGGATTTTCACCCAACAGTTGGAAATGCTAAACACTACATCCCATCCTTTTTTTCCTCTCTTAAAAACATTAACAGGCCTTGTAAGTGAATACCATCTGATAAAGAACACCCAAACAAAAAGAGAAGTAGTCTCATCTGTAATAAGAAGCACTGCAGTAGATGTATTTGTCTCCAACGAAGTTTAACATAGCTATAACATTAAAGTTGTATGTTGAATGTTTTTGTGCTCTCTGTAATTCCCAGAAACAAAACAAAAACAAAAAAAAAAAAAAAAAGAGTTTTGTCTTTCTTCTAAGAACGATTTTGCGAATTTATTTTCATCGCTGATTTCTTATTCCGCTGTTCTCTGCAACACAGAAGGGTCTGGCACAGGACTGTTGTGTGAAAAGCTCACTTGGTGATTCTAGCTAAGGGTGTTTCCCTTTCCTTTCTAAGTGAAAGCATGCTTTGGGGCAGCGGCTCCTATCCCGGCCCTCCAGATTCCATGAAATGCACATGTGGCATGTACTGCCTACTCCTATAGATAGTATTCCAATCTAATATTTTTATCTATAGTATTTACCATGCAGAATATGTGTATACAGCATAGTGTATTTTCCTATTGCGTTTTTTCTACGGATTTTTATTGGCTTTTGTTTAGACTTTAAATGTTGTTCTTGTCTGTGTCTCTGTGTGTCCGCAGAGTCATAACATAAGCAATTTCTTCTGGAATCAATAAAGTTTTCTGATTCTAATATACAGCTGATTTGTTTAATGGACCTCATTGTTTCGCTCAGGTCTGTGAGGAAAAAGTACTAAAAAACAGATCTGTAAAGCACTGCTTCAAGATCACGAGTACAGGGATTGCTTACACAATAATACAGGGCAGAGGAACACTAAGAGAACTGCTGTTAGATTTATTCCACCAAACGAGAAAGTTTTATATACCTGAAGATGAAATAACAGATCATGCCTACAGAGACACTACACAGTTTGGACTTTAGGTCTACTAAATGAAAATAATCAGAACATTTTAGTTAGTATGCCTGTCATCCAGATGGTGGCCTGGTGGTTAGGGAGTTGCCCATGCGATCAAAAGGTTGTGGGTTCGAATCACAGGACTGCTAGCAGCACCACTGAGCAAGATACCGTATCCAAACACAGCTACTCATTGCTTCACTTGATGAATGGGTTAATTGTAGAGAGAAAAAAATCTCCCTGTTCACATTGTGTGCTGTGGTGTGTTCACGTATGCCAAATTGACACTTTACAAATGAAAATCTAGCGATCCCGTCGTTTTTCCTAGCTCCTATGAGGTGGGTGCCACCTAAGATAACCTGGTCCTTGCCATGACAAGTGAGTGGGAGTTTCTCGGGTTAGCCTGCAAGTCAGTACCACCGGTCCTTCTCAACGTTATCCCATTTATTGGGTCTGCAAAAATAGTTTAAAATGTGCATATTTACCTCAACCGTCAGCTATCCAATCCAGCAGGTTAGACTCCAATTTAAACGTGTAGGATGAGGACCGCAGCTAACGTTAGCTACCTAACCTTAGCACGATACACCGAACACTGAAGCTAATCCGAAACTGCTGCAGGAACACCACCGACCGTCTCGACTTGTTTGAGAGGATCTTGAGGTCTAGGAAACACGGAAAGGCCAGCGTTTTCTCGTTTGTGGGTTAGTGAGCTATAAAACAGGCTGAAGGTGTTTCCAGCATTGCTGGGCTAGCTCAGACCGACAGGCTCGCACGGCTAATCCCTCTCTACTGTCCCGGCCAGGCAGGGGGAAGACACATTCGGACGCGTCCTCCACAGCTAGTTAACCCAAAAAACGTGACAAAAAGTGTCAGGCTACATCCCCTGGTGTTTCTACGGTGAACCGAGACGCCTCTGTTGTAATTTCCACTGCCAATTTTTGCTAGAAATCTCTCTGCCCTGATAAGCAAACGCTAGCAAGCTACAGAGTCAAGTTTTTTTCTGTCTCAAAACAGAACGCGGAATGTAACCTGATGACAGTTGTTTATGGGGCCACTAGCCAATGATTGGCTACACCGAATTCATAGGGGCCACTGATTGGTCCAAAGTGCTGTCAATCATTTTTTATTACCATGGCACGCCCATAAAGTCAAACGCCGATGACGTCGAACAGCTGTGGTGGTAGGTTGCAGGATCCGGAACACACAAAGGCCCGGATGTACAGGAATGTGTTCAGGTTTCCAAACACTAACCAAGACATCGACTAACGTGGACAAAAGTATTGGGACTTAAATGTTTTCCATACTTTGGACTAGACCCCTTTACTTCCAGTGGATGGAAATCTTAACGTTTTAGCGTAACCAAAACATTACGGACAACGACCATACTTCCAACTTCGTGGACACAGTTTTGGGAAGAACCTTTTCTATTCCAGCATGACTGTGGCCCAGTGCAAAAAGCATGGTCCATAAATACATGGTTGTATGAGCGCGGTGTGGAAGAACTTGAGTGGCCCGCACAGAGCCCTGATCTTAACCCCATCCAGTTCGTTTCGGATGAACTGCAAAGTAGCGAGCCAGGCCTTCTCGTCCAACATCCGTGCCAGACCTCGTAAAGGCTATACTGAATAAATGAGCACAAACTCCCACAGTAAATCTTACGGAAAGCGCTCCGAGAACAGGGGCCAACACCATTTCCAGGTCTAGGTCTTAGAACGCAATGATGTCTTTACAGTCCGTGTAGGTGGAATGGTCGGCTGTCCCAATACTTTTGTCCATATGGTGTAGGCCTACTAGGCCATTATGGCAATAGTATTTTAGCAAGAAAAAGAAGATCCAGTCGGGGCTTTCTTTATTTTTAGAAGGGGATTTGAAGGATTTTATCTCCCTCCAATTACTAAATCCACACTTGGAGCACGACGTTACATAACACTCTTGACACTAACCAGTGATGATGTTTCACGCCAGTCATGACTGGTTTTAATCCCTTCTAATGTTTTTAAAGCAAAGTGGCCCTTACAGTCACGTGTGAACTCTGCTTTTAACCTATTCACAAAGTGAAGCGGTGGACTGTGGGGACCTCAGTTGTGCTTCTGGCAGTCCTGGGATTTCTGATCGCAGGGGCAACTCTCAAACCACTAGGCCACCAGCAGTCCATTTATTTATAATGCATTTATTTGCAGTTTATTATGACAACAATAGTTCATAGTACTATGTTGCAATGCACAAATATGAAAACAGGCAGTACAATGAATGAATGAGGAAACAGCCTGTTTGTTTTTGATAGTCAGTGTTCCAGAGCAGTATGCAGTGCTGTAGGTCTTATTTCAAGTATTTTGAGGGAGTTTCCTTAATGAATGTTGATGTAGTGAATTTATAATTGCTCATTCATAAAGATAAATGGCGTCTCTGTTTAGGGCTCTGCTGAATTATACATTTCAGAATCTTAAACCTTTGTGTGAAACAGTGAAGAAAAAACTGCATGTTCTTAAATACCACCACGGGGTGGCGCAATGTTATTAAACGCTGCTCGTGAATCTCCCCAAACAGTGCGCTGAACACTTTATGAACTACGTGAACATACCATAGAACAAAAGTGTTGAGACCCCTGACCATTACACCAGCAGGGACTTAAATGACATTGCATTCAAATCCACAGACCTTAATATAGACGTTGTCCCGCCTTAGCTGCTATAATAGCTTCTACTCTTCTTGGAATATATTGGAGTGTTTCTGAGGGAATTTGTCTTGGAATGCACTGAAGCATTAAGATTATCCTTCACTGGAAGTAATGGAGTGTGTCCTAATACTATAGACTATGTAGTGTATTATTATTCAGTAATAATGTGAAATTCTTTCTCTGCATTTAACCCATCCACCAATAGGGGTGATCCCAGGGAGAAGTGTGTGGGGACAGTACCTTGCTTTTGAGTGGTGAGATTCAAACCCACAATCTTCCAATCGCAGACCACAAGGCCACACCAGCTGTGGATGAAGTGCTATTCCCAGGCTTCAAATCAAATCTTATTTAATGAGGAAAAGTATTAAAAATAAAACCCTGCTGTAATCAGCAATGTGACCAGTTGGATGGCAAGACACTACTAGACGTTTGTCAAAGGTAATTATTGCCATTTCGTTTAAGTGTGAACAAGACATTTGTTCTGTAAATGCTGCATTATTTCTCTTATTTTGATGTTTCATTTCCTTTAAAATTGCTTTAACGAACAATATTTTTATTTGGAAATTAGGAGAAATATGTTCAGTTCAGTACTTGCACCCATAAAAGATAAAACCTGAGAAACTGAGCATTTTTGCAGTGGTCTCTTTTTTCATTCCAGAGCTGTACATCTGTCTATTCAGCCTCCAGCTGTTCACCCCTTAACATAAACATTGAAGTTATAAGGAGTGTTTTAGTCCTAACTGCTTTCTTAATGTGGCATACCAGTCAGAACAGGTCTCAATTACAAATTTTAGTCACAAAAATAGTCTGTTTAATTCTAAAGGATAAAGTGAGGCTGAATTATCTTGCAGAAGGAATTACAAATAATTTTTTTAAAGTGGACATTAGGGAAAGAAAGAAAAATAAAGCACGGGAGATTGTAAGATGTAGACCCTTAAATTTGCCACTCTCTTCAAGTAGCGCCAAACTAGACGCCGTGTCATCTTGCTAGCAATGTCTAAAATGAGTGACGGCTATGACGCAAAGGAGTATAAGGCAGTGAAAAGATAACCAGTTAGTTGGCCCGCATACCTAAAATATGTTCACGGTCCATGCGCCAAGGTCTAAAGCATATATGCAATGCACACAATATGTGTGAGTGCAGTAGGTTCTACCCCAGTCCACTCCTTCTTCATATCAGACCTTCAGATCAGAACTACAGTCCAAGCACAGAAATAATCAGGAGTGAAATTAACCTTTTAGTGAAAATGTAGCCTGTACACGTGACCACAAAAACAGCAAGTTCAGAGTAGATAGCTCATACTGTGCAAAAGTATTTAGCAAAACTGTTGAACTGATAAATTAAAAATATGGTCTCCATTAAAATATGCCTCTTAAAAACCATGCCTATGCTATTACAGATAAATAATGTATTAAAGCCCCTACAAAATATTTATAACTACACTTTACACAACTTCCCTCAACAGGCAAAATTGTATATTACTTTGAGCAGAAACTAATGAAGGTGAACGTGGAGAAGCTGGGATGAAATACAGTATGTTATGAAATAAAGCTATAGACCTATCTCTGGAAATTTCATGGGCTCACTACTATTCTTCCTTGCGCATTAGTCTCACATCCTACACCCCGTTACACAAACCTGCTTTCTTGAAAAAGAAGCATTTAATCAGAACTGTAACGGAACTTCCTTTTCCAATCAGACGAGAAAATAATTCAGCTCGCAATGTTTGGGGGGAAAAAAGAAGTGTGTGTTTAATCCCAAGAACAGAATACCCACAGTGAAATACGGACGCCATGGAGCATCATGAGCATCGTGGGGCTGCTTCTCCGCAAACAGTACTGAGGAAGCACATCATTGAAATAAAAACACTGCCGAAACATATAGGAAGATATCAGAAGAAAACAATCATATCATCCATGAAGGTGGAGAGGATGGATGTTCCAACGAAGTGTCCAACAGAGGGTCCCTTATAACCTTTGGGAATTAAAGATGGTTATGTAAGGTGAATGGGACAACTCATATGTACTCCTTGTATGCTCCTTGTATGCTGATGTAGACGTATTAAGATTGCCCTTCACTGGAAGTAAGTGGCCTAGTCTAAACCCTGAAAAGCAGGTGTGTCCCAATATTTTTGTCCATATAGTGTATACCGCCCCCCCCCCCCTCTCTCTCTCTCTCTCTCTCTCTCTCTCTCTCTCCACATTATATTGCCCAGCCCAAAACTAAACCATCTAAATACTTGATTCCCTTTACTGTATATTCACTTGATGGCCCAATGTTTCAGGTGCAGATAAAGGAAGTTAAAACACTGGGTTTCTGATACAATAGAGAGGGTGAAAAACATAAGAAAATTAAAATAATATGTCTTTGTTTCATATGAAAGCTCAGTATTGATTTGCGTTGATGTGCTTAAGACCTATTGTACACAATAATGAGACTGCACACAAGTCCACTAACGGAGAAACTCAAATACCGTCTTTATTTAGGCCTAGTTTACATAGCGAGTGATGTATTCAGTGTACAATAAGCTTGTAAATGTCCAAACAAGCAGGTTAAGATTTAATCTATTAACACCGAGTGCCTAGTATCAGGTTACAGCTTTTTATGCAATGGAGAGTCTAGCTGCTGTATCACATTACAGGTCTTTTTTTTCCCCTCTTCAAGGACACTGGAAAAGCTCGGATCGTTTCTGATCCAGCTGTGCATACTGAAAGCAGCATACCTGCCTCTTAACCACTAAAGACCATTGTTTACACAAGCACACCCTGCTGTAGTCCATCCATAACAACTACTTATCAGTTGGGATAATGGAAGTAGTCATTTTTGAGAAGATGCATAAGGTGTTATGATCAAAATGTGTGAAATCTTGTAATCAGAGACTTACAGGCCCAAACTGTGGTATAGAGACTTGAATCAGCCTTAACAAAATACTTCAACATTATCAACCTGTCATTTATGTAGCATATGTTTATACACCATAGACAATAAATGTCCCTGAACTTATAAAAACAACTGAAAAAGCCTGTTAACCGTTAACATTTACAACCGAGTCCAATGAGAATGTGCTGAGGTAAGCACCTTGAGACTTGTTTTAAGTCCACAGAAACATGTCAAAGTAATCAACCGCACTCTACAGATGCAGCAGATTAGCTTGACAACTGATGGAGTATTCCCTTAATAAAAACATGTAAAAACATTCAACCAACTTTTCAGAATCTACAGACATTTCAAACACATACAGAGACCGTGACTTACTCTGACAAATTAATACTTTATCACAAACACTGGCAAGTCCAAATGTCTGAACTACACTCCTTCATTTTTTTTTTGCTCATAATTACACTTTCTAGAAGACCAATGGAATGTGTGGAATACCCTGTACTGCAAGATGGAGCATCTATTCGCTCAGTCTCCAGGTACTAAGCCTGACAAAACCATAGGCTGTTATACAGTCTTTACTCCTGTACAGTGAATCCATTTTAATGGTATTGTTTTAATAAAACCGTGAATACCGACAACAAAATTCCTTCCCAGTCTGCAAGAAAACGATACAAAAAGCAATCTCTATGGACAATAAGCATGCTGTAGACGGTATGACATCAATGCATTACCACATTAATATAGTTTACTACCGTAAACTGCGACCATTTCTTTGGAACCCATTTTGTTCTTGTTTATCAGCATTCATATCCGTCCACCCAAAATGAGCGGTCAGCTATACGAGGTCATGCATAGAGCATTCATTCCAACAGGAAGACCTCCTCCCCTAGTTCCCTCAACACATTACCAGTTATTGTGAGATACAAAGTAAAATAAACAAAGGCAATAAGACTGGAAACATTAGCTCCCTCTGAAAGACCATGAAGTACAACACAACAACTAGCATGGGACAAAGCAAGGACCAAAATATGCCCCATCTCTGTGCTGGTCTGCTCATCTGAGGTACTTTGGGAAGAATCTAGGATTAGGAGATAATCTGAGCGAGGTCTTGAGTGAAAAGCCAACAGCACTGGGTTTGTACACATGGTTGAAGACAGCTGTTTGAGTGCTCATACTGAATTGAGGGAAAGGAGCCAACGCATTGTTAAGAAGGGAGAACACAATGGTGCTGTTGAGGACAAAGTGGGAGATCAAACAAACAGGAACCACACATGATTAAACTGAATGTTGTGAACTGAGCGGATTTTAACTGTTACACAGTTCCGTTCTATCACTTGGGTCTTTTACAGCTACAGTGATAAAGTTCAGCCAAGGGATTTCTGCACAAGTCACTCAAAGTCAGGACTGCATTAGTGGTCTGAGAGGTAGGCAACAGATCCTCTGCTGAACAATCCATCATTCTAATTTTAGAGTGGTGCAGATTAGACCTTTAATCTACATGAATTCTGTTGAACTAATGCCAGTCTTTAAAAGAACTAAAACAGACAACCAAACAAAGAAAGGGAAAAAAAAGGTACACACTTTAAAAATGTAATTGCTTTAGTGGTTCATTTGCCTCCTGATACTAGTTGGAATCAGCTTATCCCAAAAATAATATGACTAAGTTCAAGCCTTATGTGGGCACCGAGCATCGACGACAGGAATTTAATAACAGTGGTGCATTGCTGTCTAACACAGAACTGCTTCTTCAGGACAAGTTCAGGTAGTCAAATAAGAGGGGCACCAGGAAGACACAGCAGAAAGCAACCGTGCCGTAGACCAGGAAGCGGTAGGTCAGCTCCACGTGAGCGTTCTGCCGAGCCTTACGCACATCTTCAGAGGGCACACCAAACAATCGGCATGCTAGTGGTATAGCCACAGCCTTCATGACCGCCCGTACGGCCAACAGCACAGTCACACCCACCAGAAGTCGCATGAGAGAGCGTCCCAGCAGAGGGCCATCAATAATGGGCATCCTCAGGGGCAGGGAGGATAGAGGAGGGTCTCTCTGCAGACCCATTTGGTGGTTCAAGTGGCAGGCCAGAGCACCACCAGCTCCGGTTGCCAGTGCTTGAGCTGTGTCCCCCCGTGAGGTACTCCAGGAGTCCAGGGAGAAAGCCAGGAGAGCCAGGCCGACATGCAGCAGGAAGATGGTCAGAGGGGCGTAACTGCTGGACAGGTAGAATTCATCGATGTCATCCAGCACGGGATGAAAGGCAGCCAGGATCAACAGACTGTAGAGGGAACCCACAATCACCTCCTGAAAGATGCAAGAGCTAGGTCAGATAAGTGTGGCAATATACATTTTCATAAGCACACAAAGAGTAAGTAAAAGCATTTCCAAAACAATAGTCAACTGACTACTCATGTTTTGTTAAAAGAAGCTCAGCAGTGGTCCCCCTGTTGCTTGGGTTTCGTTCTAATGTCAGAAGTATGTTCCAGGAGAGAATTACTGCCCCTTGATTACAGTGCAGCACACCATGGGAAATAGTGAATGAAAACATCAATGTTAATTAAAATGTGGCACTACTGATGCATTGTCTCAATCCTGACTCATCAAACCCCTAAATCATGAAACATCATGATGTGAATTGTGAATACCCTTAAATATGTACTTGGTATCTGACATACTGACCAGCCCTAAACAGGCAGGAGAACGCAAACCACTAAGGTAAAATATACATGCAAAAAAATGTTAATTAAATCCAGAGTATTTGTCCAGTATGTAAAGCTTCCTGCCCAGTGATTCGAACTACATTGGCATTGGTCTTTATGTTGTTGTGATCACATATACACTTTTTATTAGACTGGGATCATACTTTAAGTTCTCACTGAGAATTTCCCAATGGTTTAACTGGAAGTAGGTAAGGTCATTGTCAGTATTCCCACACACAGCTGAATCCTTGGGTTGAATTCAACTTGTTTGCCTAGAATGAATAAGGTGTCCTGATAATTTACAGGAAAATGGACCTCTGAGGCAAAGGTGGTAAACACAATGGACCCAACATTAACATCAGCACTAAGTGCTGAAAGCCCCTCAGCAAGAGGCCAGCGTAGCCATGACAACCTGTCACCTGGCAGGCAGGATTTGGTCTAAACACAGAGGAGACACACACTAATAGGACCTGGAGTGGAAGAGAGGAATAGACTTGGCTCCAAACAAACCTCAGCCCATTTGTGTGTGTGTTAAACACCGGTTTAGCGTGAGCATAAGAGACTGGGTTCAAACCACTTCACTGTTGGGTGTAAGATTCCTCAAACACCAGAGAGGCCACACTACACACAGGTCTTATTTTCTTTTTATTCCCACCCTTTTACCTCTCACCACTACCCTCCTTCTTACAATAGAGCTAAAATACAAACAAAGCATTGTCTAATAATCCTATTTCATCAGTCACAGCAAAGTCAACTGAATAACTCCTGCAAGCAGCTGTTATACACTACAGTTTCAAATCAATGTTTTAAATAATATAAAAGCAGTACAGTGGCAAATTTAATAAACCTCCACATGATTTAGTGGTTTTATGTCCTTGACAGTTCCTGAAGTAATTATCTGCTTGTCATACCCCCAAGGCAATCTGCTCTTCCTCTTCATGTGGCTACATTTGTCCCTTTCTAGTTTTAGCTTACTTTTATCTGTCTTCCTCTTAACTACGGTTCATCTTCTCTTTCCCTCTCTGTCCTTTTTCCGGTGACTTCACACAGAGATGAGCTTCACCAGCTTTGCCGATCTTCAGATCTCGCAGGAGTGAGTGCACAGCTCACTCCTGCGGTCGGACGTGGCGTGATGTCTGTTCAAGGTTTGCTAGAGATTACAAAATGACCCTTAACACCTGACAGAGGGCCATTATTACCTGATGTGCATTATGTTTGAGTGATATACTCAGAATGGAAGGGGGAATTAACACAAAGCAGGAGGATAATCAGCTAGAAATCTGCTGACACAGCGGGCCTCATGAACTCTCATCACAGCTGTGACCACGAACAGTCACCAGAGAAGCACAGAATGTGCAGAAAAACAATCGAGGAGAAAGTACTGTCTGATAAAGATGGACTTGTATAAGTGCAGCTTACATGCATTTGCCCGCTCGGATTGCTTTTTGTTATAATTATGGGTAAGCAATATATCTAAAACATTTTAACAATACACAATTTACCACCAGTAGTGCTAAGTTATGAACGCAATGGCTTTATTCAGGTGTTTTATAACTGCATCAAAGCCAGTTCTGACCTTTTAATGACACAGGCAGCTAGGGCTGGGCGAATAATCGAAAAGTAATCGAAATCGACATTCAGAACCTATAATCGATCAAATTTTTCCAGGTCGATTATTTCGATTACTTTCGCCTTAAAAACACTACCGTGCGTGGAGTCACGTGACCCCGCTCCATTATGTTACGTTATTCTGCCGACATGTCGCGCATGGAGAGCTTAAACACTGAGACAATTGAGCAACTTGTCAGTGAACTATGAGGGCAAAAAAATAAAATAAATAAAAGAATTGTTCATTAATCGTAATCGAGTTAAAATGTTCAATTAAACAAGATTTTGATTTTAGGCCAAATCGCCCAGCCCTACATGCAGCTTATCACAGCTTTCAACTGACAATACTTGATATGTTTAGACAATTATTACACCGTTATTCATCATAATGTTAGTCAAATTGCACACCCCTACTGATCTATTCATTCTCTCACAAAATCACAACAGAGTGGGGATGCAATGTTACTGAAGATGAATCACAATTTATGATTGTTAAAATTATTCTGTGTAATTATTTTACATGAACACCATTGTTCTGAGCTACTGACAGTGTTGGTCAACAAGAATAGTTACATTTATTGGTATGGTGTGGATTTTTATAATAACTGCAAACATCTCCCAGATAAACAAATCCAGTCTGAATAGGGCTTTTGCTATTTTCCTTTAAGATCCAAATCATATCTTCAGCAACATCCCAAAAGGTTTTCTTCTCACTGGCATAGTCAGCACAAAAAACTGAATAGAAAGGGTGTCATCATTAAACATCTGGTAGAGTGCAGCACTGATGACTAACAGCCAGCCTGTGCTCGCAGCTGCCCGTCTGCATCAGTGATTTCACACATAGTCGAGGCTAAGATCGTCACTGGCTCCCTGAGGCAAAGGGGTAGCAAGCGTCCAATGAAAGCTGCAAGAAAATTGTCCAAAAAAAAAAAAAACACAGAAAAATCAGCCTCCTGTGATTAATGCAGAGGACCAGATGCAACAGAGTTAGTCATGATGACTCATTCAACGGTTTTAGCTCACATTGACCCAGTGGGGTCCCATCTGCAGAGGTGGAGAAGATAAGACAGTACTGAGTCAGTACGATTTTGATTTCGGCTGCTTTGTGGTTCACTTCCTATGCAGTATTCCCAAGCCCCTATTTCAAAACGAATTTCATTGTTCATGTTCCTTCCTAAGAACTACTGCATGATCTGGGTCAAGGAGCATGCAGTCACACTGCTGCTGGATTGTAAGACAGTCCAAATGCTGATAAACCTATCCGACCAACATGACCTAGTGGCTAAGCAAACTTGTGAACAAATACAACTTACAGCGTTGGGACGTTTCGGGACAAAATTCTGGAACTCTTAAAAACAAGTCGTGGTATTCCTCTGAAACTGGGAAAGTCAGCTCATGTCATAACTTACATGGAAAGTTTCTGTGAGGTTTACACCGAAAAACTGGTAATCAATTACAATATAAACTCACTTCATAGTTCCTTCTGCTTCTCTGTATCATTTGTGGGTGGGTATTATTTGGGTAGTGCATCATGTCCACAGTAGATGTTAGTGTATACAGTGGATCGACCACACACACACACACACACAGTGCTGCTGGGGTTTTAAATCACCTTACAGTCACTACTGTACTGAGAATAGTCCACCAAACAAAAATATCCAGTCACTGTTTTACTGTGGCCTGAAACTGCAAGGTCCACTCTACGCAGCGCGCGCACACACACACACACACACACACACACACACACACACACACACGTGTTAATATCACTTCTATGGTGACAATAATCCAGCACCCAAATAACACCCGGTGGTCCTGTGATGGACTAAAAACAGATGGACTACAACCTGCAGTTGTAAACTACAAAGTGCACATTTATGGTAGGTGGAGCTGATAAAATATACAATAAGTGCAAGATAAAAGGTAGGGGAATCCAGTGAAGCGGCTGGTCAATGTAAATAGAAGCAGTGGCCATAGGTTCAGCTGAATGTTTTACTCACCAAGACGGAATGCATGCCCATGTAGATTCTGCTTATGCATACCAGAAAGCTCCAGCATATGGCCACACTCAGTCCAAATAAGAAAGGGTACTGTGAGACAAAGAAGAAAAACATTTATGAGGATAGTAGCCATTATTAGGCAAACACAAACTATTCTAAGTTTGTTTAGATAGTGTCAACAACACATGCTCATTTTACTACAAATGAATGGAAACTAGGCAACTTATTGGCATGATGGCATCTGAATAATAATTGGTGCCTTTTCACTTTCACACTTTCGCTTATTGACTGAACCATTCCTTTAACTATCATGCAGGTAATGTATCAGACGGAACGGCTGCTTGTTAAAATACACTTCGTATTACAGATCTGTGCAGCGTGGGCTTCATTAATGCAAGATAACTGTATTTTGCACTGATGCAAGTCATTTTCTGATTACTCAGCAAGGCCATACTGATCTCTAGGCAAAACTCAGAAGTAAAATGCCTGTCGAAGAGGAAATGAAAGTCAGAGAGGCTTTGGCCTTCCCAGGGGCGTACTGATGTAACGATAAGACTAACAACAGCGGAACATGTTTGTTTTTAACTCAGGATTTTCAAAATCAGGGTAGATTAGTAAGCTTACACGATATCTTTCAGTTCAAAAACTAGTAGAGAGTAAAAGAAAATATATTCGGCAAAAATGACAAATTAAAAACAAGCACAAATCAAGTATTCCAGTATCCATTGACCATTGGGGGGTGTACATTTGGAATCAGCCATTTTATCATTTTGATCAATCTGCGTGTTGTGAGGTAAATAGCGTAAGGCAAAACCAGCGTCAGGTTCATGGGCCCCCAAGGCACAAGGATACAATGCCCATCAGGACAGATCCAACAGCTACTATAGCACAAATGTCAATGCTGGCTATGACTGAAAGGTGCCAGAACACAGTGTAGTGCATCTTGTTGCGAATTGGGCTGCATAGCTGCAGGCTGGTGCCCATACAAAACCCTGTCCACCAACAAAAGTGCCTACAACAGAAATCTGAATTAGACAATGGACAAATGGAAGAAGGTGGCCTGGTCTGATAAATCATGTTTTCTTTTACATCATGTGACATCAGGAGCATGTGCTTCATTCACATGTAGAGGAGATGGCAACAGGATGCACTGTGTAATGAAAACACAGCAGTGGAGGCAATGAGACACTCTCTGCAACAATCTGCTCAGAAACCTCAGATTCTGGCATTCATGTGGATGTTACTTTGATACGAGCCACCTACCTAAACACTGCTGCAGACCCAGTACAACCATTCAAGTTAACAGCATTCCCTAACTGTAGTATCTTCAGAAGGACAATGAACTCTGACAGTGCAAAATCTGTTCAGGGACGGTTTGAAGAACATGACAAAAAGCTCAAGGTGTCAACGAACTCCCAAGATCTCAATCCGATCAACTGGCAGATTTGTTGGACAAATCGCAGGGGACCTTACATGATCTACATGATCTAAACCAACCTTTATTTGGTCACGGACCGGCTTAATATCAGAAACTATGTTCACGGCCCGGTCTTTAATGAGTGGCAGATAAATATACGTATACGTATTTATACAAATAAATGATACGCATAAAAATGGGGATATTTTAAAAATAATAATAATGGGGAATCTTTAAAATACAATCATAAACGTAAATGTGTACTCGCAGCTTTATTAACAGCATTTTCATCCAAGTGTTTTTTTCTGTGCAGTCCACAGCCCGGGGATTGGGCGCCACTGACCTAAAGGATATGCTGCTATAGCCATGTTGCCAGAAACCACAGCACACTTTCAGGGGTCCTGTAAAGTCCATACCATCATGAGTCAGAGCTGTTTTGGCAGCACAAGGGACCTACTCAAAATTAGGCAAGTGGTTAATCTTATGGTTGATCAGAGCTCATCTTATTTATTGCAGGAACTTCATCTGCAGCACAGTACTAAATTAAATCCAACGGCTTATTTGTTCAAGTGGACCAACACAAAGCTTGTACCACATACACACAAACACAAGGGTGTAGTTGTCTGGTCACTGGATCTGTGTGCCAACGGTTTCTGCTCAAGCCCTCACACCCGCTGGCAGGATTAAAGGTAGCCTTGGCTCAGGCCACTGTTACATCTCATGTTTCTAATGTCAAGTACGCATGGCTATTAAAATCCCTCTCTAAGCCAATCTCTCAACTGGAAACGCATTGTTGGGCTACTAAATTGTTAGGTACTGTGCACCACTGTGTAACATCTGAGCTGATATTCTTGGATATAAAAATATTATGAAAAACGTTAGAAGCAGTTGGCAGCATGCGTTGGAAACCAGAAAGACGAAAGTAATTTCTACAGTTGTAAAAGTCAGAGTGAGTGGAGCCAAGGCCTACGTGGTGCACACTGACATGGTACAATACCTAAAGACAACTGGCACAAATAGTCCGAGCTGTGCTCCTCTCTGTACCAGTCTAAACTTCACCGGGGCGCCAGTTTGCCATCTGCCATGCATCCAGTGAAACCATGCTATGCTGCAAAGTGTGAGTCATTCTGTTTAGACTCCAGGCTCCAGTAGAGGGTACGTTGCGTTTCTAAATTTGCAGACTGTGAAATGCACTTAACAAAACATAAATAAGTGTTATAAAAACACAGCTAACAAAGGAGGCGGTAAAACAACGGCCATGGGCCATTGTTCTTGACATCCTGCTATTCTTATGCACCACAGGAGTACATGAATGACAAATTAAGTCACTCCATCCTCTTCTTTGGCCAATGAAAAGGTTGTTTCAGTTTTAGCTCTTATTTACCATCATATATCATCACATTTTTTTGACTGATTCAGAATTACAATTACTAATAATGTGGGACAAAGATTGCATAAAAAGTGACATTTACAACAGTTCAGTCTTAAAGTGACCAGTGTATCTACTAGTAGATATTGTCTCCTTTCAACAACCATCCAATCATTCATTGAACAGGGAAGCTCACGCCACTATCTCCCCTATGAACTCTGTGCACTCTACTACCTGCAGTTTGTTGCGGTTCAGAAATCACCCACTTCAAACTAGCAGAAGAAGGTTTAATGGTCAATTACTAGTGTGAGAAAACAGCTATGAAGTTTTGTGATATCAATATTGAGCCACAAAACTACTTCATGTAGGACTAGGTCTGTTGTTTTACTTCATTTAAATGGAGCAGGTGAGCAACTAGAAGGTCAACGCCAATGCATTTTTCAGCTAAATGCATGGTGAAAAGATATTTTCAGGCCTGTGAAAGTTTCCTTTTATATCTCCATGTGTTCTTAATTTACCATGCTGATATATAAAAGCATCAAAAAACACAATTAGGTTTAGATTAGATAACTCCTATGTACTTTCTGAAGTGCAAACATTAAAGAACTTAATCCATCTGCTAACAACAACGTCCTGTTAACTGTGTGGATCCAGATTAACTGCAGTTCTATTACTTGCACTAATGTCTTCCTGCCTATGACTGGTGGTCTGAAATTGTCTTTGTGGTTGTACTAACTAGCTGTGCATCAAGAAAAGAGGCTTATAGTCACGTGTGAACACACCACAGCCCACAGTATGAACAATGTGAAATTATTTCTCTGCATTTAACCTATTTACCGAGAGAAGTAGTGGCCTGCCTGCATTGTAGCAGGGAGCAGTGTGTGGACAGTTCCATGTTCAAAGGTACTTCAGTGGTACCACTAGCAGTCCTGGAATTTGAACCCACAACCTTCTAATTGCAGAGGCAACTCCCTAACCACCAGGACACCAGGTGACCCCAACAAAAAAAATCTTAGTATTTCAGAGAGACACAGAGTTATTCATATCATTTCAATGGCCCTTTGTGTGATGGGTTAGAAAATCAGACATGCACACAGCTCCACACGTCTTCAAATCATACCTCCCATCGGTCATAAGTGAACAGAAAGAGGCAGAAGGGCACTGAGGTCCCAGTCATGGCGTGGACAGACGGCATGCTGTACTCAAAGTTGTAGAAGACCTCCACCTTCACCACGGGCGGGGAGGCTGGACGTGTCCACCCGACAAGATCTTTGGTGGACTGTCCAAAAAACAGGACCCAGACCCAGACCAAGATGACCTGCCTGCTGACATAGGGGTCCACATTCCACATCAGGAAGGGGAAGAAGACAATGAAGAACATCTCGTTGCCTAGCTCAGTGCCGATGGTGAAAAGATAAAAAAGGAACTTGTTTTCGATTATGAACTCTTGTCCAATATCTTCAGTCAGAGAGTTCTTGCGGAGGGGCTTCACCCTGCCTTTGGAGTCTCCCTTCTCCTCACCCCCGGGGCTGCTGCTCTCCTGCCCGGGGAGACTTGACAGTCCCGCCCGGCTTCTCACGGCTGCCCCGTTGAGTGGCTCGTGTGTGTCTTCACTCTGTTGTACACTTTCACTGTCACTTTTTCTAAGCCGAGGGCCTTTAAGCCCCTGTTCTCCGTCCACTTGCCCCGATCTTCCGCATGCACCGTTAGCCGACATCCCCGGTTCCCTCTCCCCGTCCTCCACTTCCTCGGTCCCGGGCGACTTTCTAGGAAAGGTCCCCGTGACTCCACACAGCTGCTGAAACCTGGCGACATGGCAAGGGTCCTGTAAGTATCTGCAGAGGTGAATAAATCGCTGGACCGCCATCCTTAAAAGCGAACCAAAACGAGACGACCGGGATCCCTCTCTCCGGCCGGGGAGGCGCTTCGGGGAGCGGGGCGGAGGAACACGGTCGAGTCGGTTAGCCCGCTATGCTAGCCAACTCCGGACGTAATTTTGGCTAAAACGAAACCCTCCGCTTCATATGTCCACAGTCCGAGCGCAGATACCCGCTCTCCTGCGTTTAGAAAAGACACAGCAAGCCGAAAATGTCAACGGTAAGGGTGAGAAGACTCATTTGCGCCGAGGTAACGGACCCAACTCCGAGCTCTCCTACTGAGCCGTGAATGGAGTCTCCGGGGCTGCGCTCGGGCGCAGGGGATGACGTAGTGTTGGAGGATCTCCCCACCACACAGACGCGCAGAAACAGAGACAGACAGACAGACGGACAGAGAGAGAGAGAGAGAGAGAGAGAGAGACACACACACAGACATACAAACATACAGAGACACACATGTCCTATTAATCCAGTGACTCTGATTAACACTGCTCCCACCTGGACTCACACCTGCTAAGCAAATGTAAAGTGGCCCCTTACAGTCACACCACATAGTGTGAACGAACTAAACTCCTTTTTTCTACATTTAACCCATTCACCAAGTAAAGCAGCAGGCAGCCAGTGGTGTGGTGCCCAGGGAGCAGTGTCTGGGGACTGTGCCTTGCTCAATAGTACCACAATGGTGCCACTGTCAGTCATGGGATTCGAGCCCACAACCTTCTGATCA
Source organism: Brachypetersius altus (assembly GCA_037974465.1). Classification (NCBI taxonomy): domain Eukaryota; kingdom Metazoa; phylum Chordata; class Actinopteri; order Characiformes; family Alestidae; genus Brachypetersius; species Brachypetersius altus. The sequence goes on along the minus strand of JBBPDB010000153.1, from coordinate 8,348,443 downwards.
CAGGGGCAGCTCCCTAACCACTAGGGCATCAGACAAGTCTAAAATTCAATTCAGTTTAAAAAAAAAAGGTATATCTAATCCTTAATAACTTTATTTATAAATACATTCATACAAAATAGTAGTATTCATGTAAACAAACAAAAAAACAGTTAAACTCAAACAAGCGATTCAATAGTATGCTGTAATGTGAATGACAGAGCGAGTAAAGAAAAACATGCCCAGAATATACATAGTAATCCAACAAAAATACAAAACATTCCGTTTCATATCACACAGATGGACAACATCCAGTGTGGAAAATAGATGAAGAAAACCTTCAGCTGGGTTACTTATCTTAGCACTGTCAGATGAAAACCTTGGATCTCCAAAACAGCAACCTTAACTTATTATTGGAAGTTGGAACATAACTGTTTCCTAGTCATTTTGGACAGTTTCTCCTGGTCCATTCATCATGAAACCAACATGTAAAGGTCAGATGGTTAACTATGTTAAAAAAAAAAAAGGAAAATGGACCAAAAAAAAGATACAAAGTGTTGATATACAACTGCCTTTTCACCACTTGAATCTGCTCCTCTGATAACTGCGTTTCACTAAAAGAAAAAGAAAAAAATAAACAAATATCATAACACATGCCACAATTTTTTTATAAACTATTAAACCCCAAAAGTGTTCTTACATGCTGTTTTGTCTTCTTCCATCGAAGTCAGGAGCCAATGCTGTGTTTTCTCCTTTGACTGTTCTGGAACCCCTTAATGTGACACATTCACATTGAGTCCATAACAAAAAAAAAAACAGCCAAAGTGATGCTGTTAAATTTCACCACTGAAATGTCTTGCAAATGTATTAGGTTGCTATATAAACGGTGTTATCTTGTTAAATAAGAGATTTTAGTTGATTTAACCTTTCTTGCCCAGGTTCTGACAGGTCCTGGACCGGAGAGAGGGTGCTTTGCTTTTGCGCTTGGTCAGAGAATCCAGCATATGTTCTGGTTCAGAAGTGTCCATCTCCACCTGCCTGTGTCGGCGGGATCTGGATGCCTGTGATGGAAGAATGAGGAGGAGAACAAATGTTTAGGTAAGAAGTAAGCAGAATATTTAGCTATTTAAGAATTAAGGAGGCCATGAATTCAACTGTAAACACAAACCGTTAATACTTGGCCATATGACTTTGACTTTATGGCAGCAAGTTGATCCGCTCTTAAGGAAGACTGGGAAAATGAAAGAAAAAGTTGTACTTGCATTCGCTACTCAAAATTTTCTGAAAACTTTTTTTTTTTAAATTGTAGGCAAGTTCAAGTGACCCAAATTCACATAGTGTTGTTTCTTTAAATAAAGTAGATCAGACGGACTTACCTCTGATTCCTGGGTGCTTTGTTTGGCTTTCGCACCAGAGACTTTATTTTTTGTCACCTGGGTGTAATACGTTTAACACGCACACACACACACACACACAGACACACACACACACACGAAACACTTCAACCAACTCAGATGAACCTTAGAATTTACCAGTCATAAGACACCACATGAAATGCTGCGCTATATATCCAAAAGTCTCCAGACATTCAAACAAAGTTTCTTTTGAAATCAAGGGCACGGATCGAGGAGATCATCCCTGTTTGCACCAGCCTTCATCCTTCTGGGAAGGCTTTTCAGTAGATGTTGGAATATTGTGAAGAGTTGATTATTTTCAACAAGAGCATTAGTGAATTCAGGTAGAATATGTAGAATATTTCAAAAGATATTCAGCTCCATCCCTCCAGAAAATGCAATTCCACTTCTCCATAGCCCTCTGGCTGACCATGTGTGGCTGCTCCAGAGCTTCTCACTGTACTGGAAATGTTTTGCTGCGCATGTGTGTGTATTGGCTGAATTTTAAAATACCTGAATTTACTAATTCGAAGGGATGTCTGGACATTTTTGGACATCCTAGCATGTCTTGATAACTAGATTTACTTAATGAAGCAGCGAAAGCTTTTTCCACCCATACTGCAGAAGAGAAAGTATCCACTAGATGTCCTTACTGTATTTTTTTCCTCCCACTGCTGAAACTCGAGGGCACATTCCTGAATTTTGGAAGTCAAGTTGACCAGTGTCACACCCATGAACGCGGACACAGACAAACTCTGCTTAATCCGTTCATAATGATGATGAATGTTTGTTATTTCCTAGAGAAGATGATGACAGAGCATAGTAAGCATCTCCGTGCAAGCGATACAAGAAGAACTCACATGAAAAGTTCACTATGCAATACGTCAGATACATTTATTGTGCACTGACCTTCTTAAATCACCCTTTCCTGTCCTGTCTGTACTTGCTGTTCCCAATGACCACCTCATTGTTTAAAATACCATCTTGTCAAGTGCGCGGTACTATAATCCCATAGGTTTCAAACTCCCTGCTGATCTCTTTAGCACAAAAAAACCTTGATTACTCCTAAAAGTGGAAATATTCTGAATAAAGATCAGCTTATTTAATGCATCCTTCATCATAAGGGTCTTATTAAAACAGCATTTTAATGATGTGTAGTAGATTGTAGGAATTCTTCTGATATGTCAATATTATTTGCTCTTCTTCTGATCGTTACTGTATACCTAAAATGCTTTCCCTAAAGTTAAAGGGAAAAAAAACAACTCACTTCAAGTGTGACTTTGTTGACCAGCTCCGCCACTCTGGCCGAACGATCCTGGAACTCCTCTTTGACTTCCTTGGGCACAAGGCGTCGCTTTGCATCAAAAGTGAGCTGGACGTTAGATAAAAGATGCAATATCAGCCACTCAAACTTTTGTGGGTCAAAACATAAAAAAAATAAATGTTTTTAATAAACTGCTGGGATGCAAATTTTACACGCACTCATGCACACTGGGGGAAATGTTGGGAAAAAAAATAATGGCCAGACAGTCCATCATCTCAAAAGCACGATTTTGAGTACACGCGGAGTAGGAAATTCAGACAATGACAAAGAATACAGATTTAAATCCCACAGAGATCTTCTGTGGCTATAATAGGAAATGTGTGCAGACAAACAATCCTGCCTTCTGGCAGGTTGTTTAAAAAAAAAAGACAGGAAACTCAGTCACTGAGGCCACTGATAAAACACTGATAAACAACTCTGTTGCTTCGCAGTGTAATGTTGGGGGGGCTTGACATTAGGCATTATGTTTTTAGGTTGATGGTGATGTGCAGCTGTTCCAGAACATTCTGTCCTGTTGGTAACGTTTTTCCTACACTATATGAGTATTGGAACACACATGTCAGGGTTTGAGCTAGGCCCCTTATTTACAATGAAGGCCAATCTCATTGCTTTAGCATAACAAAGACATGTTGAGCAACGCCATGCCTTCGACTTTGTGAACACAGTTTGAGAAAGAACCTTTTCTATTTGTCCCAGTGCACAAAGCAAGGTCCATGAGAACATGGCTGGTTGAGTTCAGTGTGGTAGACCGTGACTGGCTCACACAGAGTCCTGAACTCCTTTAGGAACAGAGACTGAGAAACAGCACTTCTCATCCAACATCAGCGCCTGACCTCATAAATGCTCTACAGAATGAATGGGACAATTCCCACAGAAAGACTTGAAAATCTTGTGGAAAGCCTTCCAAGAAGAGTGGAAGCTGTTATAGCTGCAAAGAAGGTACACATTCCATATTAAAGTCTGTGTGTTTGAATGCAGGATCCAGGAGTCCCAATACTTTTGTCCATATGGTTCGTGCACAGGCACAGAATGCCCGTATCAGAAACGTTTGCACCTAAAAGTAGTATTTCATACGGTACATTTTTGATGCATATTAGTGATTACTGCATAAAACGGTTCATTCTTTTTGACTGCAAGTGTATTCCAATACAAAGACATATGTGTTTTGAGTACAAGAGGTTGATAAATAGGCTTGTGGACCTGCTTGGGCATTGCAGTGTAAAAAAACACTTTCTCAGACTCGAGCTTGTTGTAGACATATACAACATCCAGATGCTGACAGCTGAGCGCTTCCGAAACAAACTTCTGCACATGCACCCAATCCTTCAGAGCAAGCCAAATCTGTGAGAGACGCATGAAGATTTGCACATCAGCACTAATTAAATGAGATTTGAAGAGTGCAATAATGATATAAATTGAAGTACCTTCTCCTTAGGAAAGGGAAGCTGGGTGTGGAACAGGCCGTACAGCATGTACAGTGCCCCGGCCCTGATCTGAAAGCAGTACGGGGGTAAGAAGTAACTGTACACAGTGGCAAAGGCAAGACGGGTGAAGGCCCTCTTCTCCTGGCGCGTGGTGATCCCACTGGTGGCAAAGGGAAAATGTAGACACAGCAAAGAGCATGTTCAACCCTGCAAATACTTCTATTTAAATAAGCGTAAGCTTATTTACTGTAAGTCATTCCCCAAACTGTAAGTCACTTTGGAAGAACGTGTCTACCAAATTAAAGTAACGCAAACCATTTCTCATCATAACATAATTTATGTAAATTTTATACATCTGAATTTTTATACCTTTTATAGCCGAGTTTACAAAAGTGAGGTAAAATGGCTCCTTATAGTCACCCGGAAGCATGACCACAGAGGGGGCTATTTTTTGCACCCAGATTACCCAAATGCACACACACACATGATGTTCTGAACACACCTCTGTAGTCACACATGAACACAACATAGTAAAGCACAGTGGGAAAATCATTAACTGCATTTAACCCATTCATCATGTGAAGCAGTGAGCAGCCACCACAACTCCTATGTTTTAAATTACCCTCAGAAGTTTTTAATTTACAGGCCAATAGAAGTGGTCTACATTTTTTAAAACAGCTTTTTTCTACCTACAAAGTTTATTTTTTTGGAGCTTCGGAGATCCAAGTTTTTGCTTCGACAATGGAAATGTGATGTTTTTAAATTGTATCAGATCAACCTGTGTTTTTAATCCCTAATCTGGATGTGTGGCTTTTATTTATACATAATGTATCCAGAATAACCTAAATTGTTATACATTCAATTCTTTTAAAAACCCTCTCACACACACTAAAAAAAAAAAATCTTATTCAGCTACAAAATCTCACATATAAACTGAATCCATGATAATGTAGATTTATATTTTAAATCCATGTCCTACTGGCATAAAAGCGTTTATTATATTGATATTTTTGGCAAAAGTTCCAAGGAAAATGCCAAAACTTTCAATTGAGAGCTTGCAATAGATTAGATTCCATCAAACCTAACCCTAGCTTACCCACATTCAACAAAACATGAGACTACAGTGGACAAAAGTATTGGGACGCCTTACCATTACACCAACCAAATGATACTGCATTCAAATACATAGATTTTAATATGGAGTCGGTCCCTTTTTGTAGCTCTAACAGCTTCGAATCTTCTTGGTAGGCTTTCCACAAGATTTTGGAGTTACGGTGGGAATTTTTGTCCATTGCATGATGTTGAACGAGAAGGCCTGACTTGCAACCTCCGTTCCAGTTCATCCCAAAGGTGTTGAGGTCAGGGCTCTGTGCCGACCAGTCAAGTTCTTCCTCACCAAATAAAATGGTCTTCCCCGAAGTTGGAAGCATGGCGTTGTCCAAAAGCCCAATCCCTGAATTAAGAGATACCCAATGTCCCAATACTTCTGTCCATATAGTACATCTAAAAACAGAATATGTTCAGTTGATTTATAAACACTAATGCAGGGTGCCAAATTCAAACTAGGCATCAGAAATCAATATGGTGAGTTCAAACACAGCCCTACAGAAACCACATGGAATGGAAGCCCTTACTGGAAGACACTGGAGAAGCTCATGGCTCTCCAGATCGCCACAAACTCCTCATATCGGACCGATTCGGTTCGCTGGAAGCGGCCCAGCAGCTCCTCGCAGTCCTCTCTGAAGGGAGCCCAAAAGAAATCGCAAGCCTTTGCTGCAGCTAAAAGGGTGATTCATAAGATTAAAATACTGTGGTCGTTGGGGGCCTGAAACTAAATCAAGAAACTCACCTGCTGTCATTGTTGAGGCTCCTGATCTGAATCAAGATGCCTTCGGTTCGATCTGCCAGGAGCCTCAGTGCCACACTGATTAATCCCAACAGGCGCCACTGAGAAACCTGGGAAATTACAAGTTCAGAGCAAAACAAAAGTGACGTGAACGCATTTTTATTGTTTTAGACTGTCGAGCTACAAAAGCAGTCTAATCACGTTTAAAGCGTATTTTACTATTTTTACTGATGCATGTGACATGGTTGTATTCTCAATATACATGGACAAAATGTTTGGAGTATTGTTTTTCAGGGCTGGGGACCTTGTTTTCCAATGACATGCAATCTTAATGCTTCAGCATACCAAGACATTTTGGAGAACGCCATGCTTAAACTTTGTGGACACAGTTTGGGGAAAACCATTCTAGTCCAGTAAGACCCAGTGCTCAAAGCAAGATCCATAAAGGCAAGGTTAGAGGAGTTGAGTATGGAAGAACTTGACAGGCCCACACAGAGCCCTGACCTCAACCCCCTTGGGATGAACTGAACTGGAGATTGTGAGCCAGGCCTTCTTGTCCAGCATTAGTCCCTGAGCTCATAAATGCTCTACAGAATGAATGGGCACAAATTCCAACAAACACTCCAAAACCTTGTGCAAAATAAGGGCTGGTTTCTGGCACCAAAACATAGCAGCAGATCCTTTAAAGACTTGCAGGGTGGGGCCCCTGTGGACTGAACTAATTTGTTCAGCTTTATTGTTTGGATTGACGTCTGGGGAATTTGGGGATCAAGTCAAGGCTCTTGGTCATGTTTTTCAAACCATTCCTGAAGACTTTTTACAGAGTGACAGGCCACATTGTCCTTCGTAAAGTAGCCACTGCCATTAGAGAATACTGCTTCCATGAAGGTGTACTATGTTTAGGTAGGTGGTACAGGTCACCGTAACGTCCATGTGAATGCCAGAACCCAAGGTTTCCCAACAGAACATTTCCCAGAGCATCACACTGCATTTACAGGCTAGTATCTTTTCCATGGTGCAATCTCCTTTCCCAGGTAAGCAACATACACACTGCTGACTATTGACCATGTAAAAGAAAGCGGGATCCTTCAGACCATGTCATCGCCTTTCAACAATTCAGATGCTTAGAAAGTGCTTTCTGCAAGTGCACAGGGGTCAGCCGCTACACAGCCGCATATACTGCAAGCTCTGATGCACTGTGTGGACAACCAGCATTAACCTTTTCAGAAATGTGTGATACAGTAGCTCTTCTATGGGATCAGGCTAGACAGACCACAGGCTAACCTCCATCCCCATCTATGAATGAGCTTTGGGCAACCATGACACTGTACTGGTTCACTGATTATTCATCCTTGGATCACTTTTGGTAAGTTCTAACCACTGTATACCAGGAACACAGAGATGCTCTACACTGGAACTTATTAGACTGAGAGAAAGCACTTAAAACAAGAACAGTCTGGTCCACAATTGTTCTTTAATGATTATGCAATAAACAATACATTTAGTGTTAAGGGGAATACAGGTGTACAGACTGCAGAAATAAATGAATAGATTACAAAGACAACCACAAAAGGAAAAACTCCTATTGCAAAATAAAAGTTCATAAAATATTTGCAGGACAATGTCAGCATCTATACAGAGTGACATTGATGAGAAAGCAATGGGGGGAAAACAAATATTGCCTTTGTTTATGCCTACTCTAAGCATTTTATATGCCATTATACACTTAAACTTGAATAACTGATACATCAGCTTTGCATGATAACTCTACAACACGCTTTTTAAGCATAATATTAAAATCTATCCTGCTGTATGACACTGGACAGGCATGAATGACTTCTACGCATCTACCATGAAGATACAGACAGGAAGAAATGTCTACCAAAAATATAAAAATCTATTGAATAATTAAACTCTACACTTATTTTAACCTCGTCAAGATAAAAACCATCACCTGGACGTTTGCATTTCACCAGAAATGCCAAAAATCTCATAGGAGAATTCCCTTTTGCACATTCGCAAGTATTACTTTCAATGGTGCCTTTACAATTCCTCTATGCCACTCTACAATGAACTGGTGATCTATGATGTAAATATGTCTGCAGAAATAAGAACAGAATCATTCACCATGGTGCCTATGGATGAACACGCAAACAACTCAAATGTAACCGCTTTGAAACAAATATGAAAGATGAAAAAAGCAACAGAGACAAAAATAACATGTTATATTTTTTTCATTAAAAGTACATATTTGTAAAAATGGTTTTGTATATTGCATGAACTGCTGGTATTTTGTCTTAAGAAAATAGATCATTGTGCGACTTTAGCTACAATACACACTGCTTAGGGAAGGGGATGGGCAAAAGACTGTACACAACAATGGAGCCGGTTCCTCAAATTTGATAAGTGAGCAATTATATTGTGACTGGGGTGAGTGTGCATTTAGCATTAAGGCTCTTAATTCACTATTGATCACCACCACAAGGTGGAATTACACTAGTTTGTCTGGGCTTGTCTTTCAGGACACTGGGGTGGGGCGACAACGGAAGCCCACTGAGAACAATGAAACATGTAGGGTCAGTTAGCTGACAGTAAAACAATGACTTATGGGAAATATATAGGGGTGCCTGAAAGAGCTTGAAAAGGTACAGAGTGGGCATGAAGTTCCACTTTAGAAGGGAATAATACAGGGAGGGAAAGGGGATGCAGTGTCCAGTATTGCAAAGCAGAGCATAGCTCAGTTAACTTGGTCCAGAGCACGCAGTAGCTCCTCCCCCTGTAGGAGAGACTGGCGATCCTGAATAGGAGCATTGACCTCGCAGTCATAGCGTGTCAGCTGAGGTAACCCTCCTCTGCTTTCAAATGAGCTGCACAGCAATCGACTGGCCACATCTATTAAAAAACATCACACTGTTAGGCAAAAATACATAAAGTCAGAAAAGTATACATTTTTTGGTCATTTACATTTAGGTAAGAATGGGACAAAGCTGATTTTTTAATGACAATAACATGTTTACTGCATGCAGCATCTCACTTACCAGATGGAAGTATAAGAATGGTCTTGTTCCCACCCAACAAACTTGAGCCTTTAACCTCCAGCACCTTGGCTCTCTTTCCTGGTTCTATCGCATCATCCACAGATTGGAGCAAAGCACCCTGTAGGAAATAAAAGTAAACAAGAGCACTGAATATAATATAGAGCTTTTAGTATTAAATTGGAGGATAGAGCACATGAACAGTGTTTAACATCAACAGCAGAGAAAAGACTCACCAGGCCAAGAGTTTGTGACAGTGAGGTAACCTCCTCCAGTTTCCTCTTGCGTTGGGCATTCTGGATAGCTAACACCTTTGGAGACAGCTCTCGATCCACCACTGACATTCTAGAAGGAAATAACATTCAAAACCTCAATATCAAAAATAGGTATGTGTTTTTCCTTTGACTCATCTCCAGGTCATTTAGTGCTGTAGTATGATTTTAGTGTGGATTGAGCTTTTAACAAATTACAGATAATTAGAGTCAAAGTGCGTGCCAGTGGATAATGCCGTTAAGAAAATTACCTGCTACTCAGAGGGACACCCCCCTGTGGAGTGGGAGCACGTGCTGGGGAGGCCTCACGACTGCGACTGCCACTAAAGGGTGAGACAGGGGCACTGCGTACCTCCTGCAGAAGGTGGAGGGGTGAGGGGACACAAGAAGAGGGCTCCTGTTTTGCCGAGCTGCACGAGTTAGAGGCTGGAGATGTTGGGCTGGGTAAAGGCTGGAACAGGGAGCTCATGTCTGAGATAGTATGTGGGCCGGCGGGGAGAGGGTCCAAAGGGGAGGGGAGGTACAGCTGGAAGTCATCGTCCATTGGAATATATGGAGCAAGCATCTCCAAGTCAAGATCACCCATATCCTTAAGAGGAAATACAGAACCAAGTTTAGAGGATGATGACTGTTCAGACAAAGTATGAGTGTCATTTAGGGGAAAAACACAATTTAGACTTACTTGGGTATTTAAAGGGGTCTTGGCCTCTGTGTCAATCGCAAACAGCTTTTCAACCAGTTTAAACTCTGAGCCAATATCCGAATCAACCTGGAAACAGTAATCAATTGGGCTGTTGGGCTGTGGAGAAAGAAAGAGAGCAAGAATTGCAGTGTCGACTTCAAAAACTCTGTTCCATTCACAAATGTAAATGTGAGCACAACACAAATAAACTGAACCACACCAGTAAACCATGCTGAATATTAAATAACTACCTCTGAGGGGGTGGATCCAGTGGTGGGGCTGGAAGGAGTGTCGGCAGTGTCTGTGCTGCGGTGGGAGGAGGTAGGAAATGAAAAGTCATCTCCAACAGAGAGTTTGGTCAGAACTGGAGTAGGTTCACTGGGAGCCAGCGGAGACAAAGGCATAGGCAGTTTCTCACTGGTGGAGGGTAGCATGACATCATTGTACAGATGGATCTCCTTCGGTTGCTGCATCTCCGAGTCTATAGATACAGGGCAGACAGTAGATTGGTCACCCAAGTTTTTTTTTCTTCTATCATTCTATTTATTCTAGTCATTTACTTATTGTGTTGCCTGTGTGTGTGCCCTCCCCAAGCCCAAAATAGTTAGTTTAGCCTGTCTACATGCAATAAACAACTTCCCCATGAACAAAATCCTTTCTCTGCCAGCCTGCTGTTTATCTTTCTAGGACTAACACTAAGAATGACCAATTAGAATCAGCCAAGAATTAAATCTGCCAATTTTGTCCTCCAAACAACTAATCAGAAGTGGACCAATTTATTATTTTGATTTTGACATCTTACATTTTTATTACGTGAATTGCACGCATTTGAGCGCTCCTACACCTGTACCAAGGTGTACTAGCATAATTATGCCGTTTTATAAGCCCTATAAGCTCAATATTGCCATTCATTTCCTATTATTCATGTATTCACAGATACAAGTACAAATTAAAGCTTATAATAATTTAATATATTCCAGCCAAATGCACATGATACCAATGTTGAGTACTGACCAGGACTGTTCAGTGAGATGATGGTGTCTCCTGCAGCAGGAGCCAGCTCTGAGAGGGCCTCAGGGTCACTCTTAAACTTCTCGTACAGGCTCTCGGAGCTCTCCGGAGAACTCTTTTCCTGCTTGAAGATCTTCATCACATCCACCTCCGAGTCCTCTTCCTTTTCTACCTCCTGCTCCTCAATCTCCACAGCCTTCGGCTCAGTCACCGTCTGTTGCAGGGAGAGGATCATGTCGCCCTCTACAACGCCACTGCAAGACATCATTAGTGAGGACCAAAACGTTCTACATCACAAATATTCATTTTAATAGACACAGATGTATTGTTACATAGTGGTTATATCACAGATCAAATGAAGCAGATGCTATACCTGAGAACATAGTTGACACACACAATGCACTGCGGCTGAGAATTCTTGGGATTGTAAATGACAGTTGCCTGAGTCTCAACCCATACATAGCCTCCCTTCCTAGCCAGCATTCGATACTGGCCTGTTGTAGCTTGGCCCTTTGCAAACACTGAATGAGTAAAAGAAAGGTCATTCATCACTGCTTAGATGATATATAAATACTTCTTATTCAGTGTATAGTGCCAACAGGGACTGACATATTATTGTAAATTAATACTATGATAAACAATGAATTTGCATTAATATTTTTAAAGAGTCATCAATGCCTGATACAACAGTAGGTAATAATAAATTGGCTAATAGCTTACAATTATGGTGTGTCTTGGTGAGGTGATCAGAGTCCAGGGCATGGTAGTACTCGTACACAGACCTATTTAGCAAATCATTTGGCTCATGGCCCATCAGTTCTGTGATTCTGAGAGAAAAAGAACAAGAGGAATTAGCCCAAGAGAATGTAGTGGAGGTCTAAGACCATGAGCAGTTAGTTGACTCCAATGTTCCACAGAACATTGTTAAGGCATTACAATATATAAACAAGTTTAGCACATTTTATAATTCAATTGTGTGATTAGTCAGATCATAGTTTATGGGGGGGAATCACATTGTGCACTTTATGTTCACATAATAGTGGCCATTCATCACTACATTTATTCCACTAGGTGGTGATACAGCCTTGTTATTAGAGAAAAGACATGTGTTCAGTATAGCTTGTCCAAGACAAAGAAAACAGGGCAGTAGTTTTCTGCTCCAGCTCTGAGCACCCACTGTCTTGTACTGCAACAATACTAATCCATTTCAGCAAGCAACAAGCCCTTTATGAGACTGTTATTAGTTGGCCAAAAAAATACTTTAAATCAAGCAGGTCATTGGGTTCCCTGGGTGGCACTTAAGAGCTAATGGTATATAAAATGTTATTTGAAAGTAACAATAGCTCCAACAGCAAAATACTGATCAACTCTGAAACATGTAAAATAGAATTAGAGGGGAATATGTAAATCTTTTCTGATGGGGTGACATACAAGATAAGAGGGCATAAAAACAAATGAGATATAATTAGCACAACTTTACAATGCACTAATCTTACCTCTCATCACAATATGAGAACTTCATGTCCAGAGTGTGACGGCTAAGGAAGGTTTTACTATCCAAAGGTACCTCAATGTTGGAGGGGTGGGGAATGGGCTCACAGATCAGCACCAAATAGGTGACTGGGGGCACTTTGAAGCCATTTTCTGCTGGACCCTCACTGCACTCCTGGACACGCACATGCCCTGTGCAGTGGAGAACCTGAGAGAGAGATAATTACAATTAAAATTTTAAGTAAATAACTATTCCACATCAGAATGAAGTCTCACAAGCCGCACATTTAATCTAAACACACATTACTGGTAAAATGTAAAAGTTAATTTGCTTATTCAAGAGAAGACACAACAAAACAGGCAAGTCATGCAAGAAAGCACATCATCATGGTAAGTGAGCCAAATGAATATAATAGGCAGTGATGGGCCAGGTAAAGTGCAAACATAACACAATATGAGCTAGACAGAAATCAGCATAAAATCAGCAAACCCAGTTTGTCTTACATTCTTAGCAGCTGTTTCAAGTATGACATCAGAGCACATGGGAACCAATATGAAATTATTTTGCCTTGATTCTAGATCAATTTTGGCTTTCTTGAAAACAATGTCATACAGACTGCCTAAATCACCGGTATCCATTTATCTTTATCTGTTTTCTTGTCACTACTAGCTTAGTGAGAGCTTTACATTTAACTTCATTTTAAGTAATAGCTGTTTTCCCTTTTTCTTTGATGTAACTCTTCCCTATGCCAGTGGATCATATTTTTAAACCCTTCAGAAACATCTCAATAAGCCATTCCAGATTTGCAAGGTATCGAAGGTGCGTTTGGGTAGTTGCTTGTGTATTTTCTCTGACAATGAAAAATGAAAAACCTGACTAGAAATCAAAAGCATGGTCTCTGATTTTGCACAGCACAGTGTGCATTACAACACGTGTTTGGAAAGCATACCTATATTTTCAATGAACACAGACTTACCTTCCATGTGGCAGACTTGATGTTGACAGTACGCCCTCTACTAGTGAGCGTACACTTCATCCGCAGAAAAAAGCTTCGCTCCGTATTTTGCTCCTTGGGTTTCTTGGACCCTGTTCTGTGAACTAGCATCTCCCTCATTTCCTCATGATCACAAGGGTGTGCAAAGTCAAAAACACTGTGGCCAGTCAGATCAAACTGGGAGGGAGAGAGAAAGGGAACAGGGACCATTAGACATAAAATATGAGAACATGCACCCAAAAGGAAACACACTGAGGATGGATCTTAAAGGGCAGTTACCTGTGTGAGGCCCATGCACTTGCAGACATTTTCAGAGAGATAGACCATGTCTCCATCTTCAGAAAGCACCATGAGGAATCCCTCTAGGGCCTTTAGGTAGAAGCCATTGAGCTGACTCTCCAGCTCAGATTCTTCCTCTGCCTCATCTAAGGACACAAAAGACAGTTCACGAAAATGATTTCCATGGAAAGAATCTGATCTATTAGTCATCATGTTTTCTTGGTAGTATCGCTTATTTGTGCACCAAATTAGAACTGTATTGGAGCAGATATACATTCCTTGAAAATGAACCCCATCAACAATTTATTTTCTGAATGTACGCAAAGTAACCTTTAGGCCAGAACTCAGGGAAGGCCCTTATCTATTTCCGTAACAAAACTGTAACACATTTAGAACACCAGTATAAATCAAAACAGACACAGAAACACACAACAGCTTATTAGACTGTTTCACATGTATAATCTGTATAGCATCTGATTTTCCCTCCAATTATATATCTTTGGAAAACAAATGATATCACTGATAATTCTTGGTGAGAGTTGTCTTTTTTTTTCTTTTTCCCCTGAATCATGTCTGTGTGTGTCTCTCTCTCATGCTGTCTCTCTCTCTCACACACACTTCAGTTTGACTGCAGAATCTGCTTGATGCAGGATTTGACTGTGAATTAAACCGTTACACTGACCAGAGCTCAGCAGTTTTCTCATGCGCAGGTAGCTGATGGTGAGCCTCATGACGGAGGCCTTGTCCAGGTGGGAACTGACATTGTGGGGCAGTGGCAGCTGGCGTGCTAGGTCATAGAACACCTCAGACTCCTTGCCTCTGCGACATCGAGCTGCATCCCTGGACTTCTCCTTTCTGCGCTCCGAGCTCACCCTAGAAACACAAGCATGAACAAAAACAACAACAAAAAAAAGTTACGTTAGTTTGGCGCTCTATCTAAAAGAAGAGTTATCCTCAGCTAAACAGACTTTGTAGTACCAACAAGGTCATCTCAGTCTCATTATCTTATCAGCTTAACACCCATACATGCATTCTTCTTGGTCTACCTTAAAAGTAAGAGAAACAAGCAGAAGAGGGTGCAGAGAAAAGGGTAATGAGGGTTTGTCACAATTCTTATTTCTAGAAAAGACATAAATTAAACTTGCTTAAGTAGTTATACTTAATACTAAGTATTATGTACTAAATTACTAAAAATGTAAGTTTATCACAAAAATGCATGTTCTTCCAGATGCAGCTGTTTTATGAGACGTTTTGATTGTGAGTGTATCCAAAATCTCTCATTTTCAATTCTTAAAAGCTACTCAAAGGGTCAAACAACTGATCTAACAAGTTAATATCTTTCTTCTGGTGAAGATACAAGGGTCATTCCTTTTATATTTTCACTGGAAACGGTGAAGACTGGAAGAGTTGTAATTGGGCATGTCTTAGAGTTAAGCTCCATTTAGCACCATCTGAGCTCCACTTTTTGGACCGCTTAAAGTTTTAAGGGGAAGATGATTTTCATCTGGTCGTGATGTGAAAGCAGTTGTGCATCCGTGGCAGAGCTCAATCAAAATTATTTTTTGCTGATGATTAGGAAACCTGCATTGCAAGGCAAGGTGACTATATAGAAAAGTGACACAAATTCCTTTTGAAATAAAGTTTAAAATGTGAGCTTGTAACTTAGTATAGCTAGCATAAAAAAGCTTTTAAAACCTACATTTTAACATAGTTTATTCTGAATATAACCGAAGAAATGAGGAGGCAACTGATTATGTGGAGCTGAAACTAGTTGTCTGTTGACTTGAAAGTAATGACTTCTATCATGGCATCTGCAGCACTGGTGAATTCACAAAAATAAAAAGCTTATAGTGCTAAAATCATTCTAAAGAAAACAATGGGACAGGGATAAAAAATCTGCTCATCATACTTGCATAACCTGTTCTGAACATCAACCTGTTCTATAATCAGAGTGAGGTTGCATTTTGTGTAACTGTATCTCATAATGACAGGAAAGGCAAAGCTTGTGTATAATGAGAAGGAAACAACAGTGTTCAAAAGCCTCATCAAGAGAGTTCGGTCAAACCCAAGGTTCTTGAATACAGCAGAAGATCTTCGTTTAAAGGGAGAAGTGTGAGAGGAATAGAAGGAAATTACTGCCCCATTAATGGCTTCCCCTACTGATACCATAACAGAACAATCAAATCATCAACAAGTCTTCCTATTCTCATTTTAAAAAGCAACCATACTTGCTCAAACAATGGCACGGCAGGGTGTCAGCAGCATGCAAGAAAAAGGAAGGAAGTCTATCAAAGTTGCCAACAGTCTACCAGGAAAAAACAGCACCTTAAAACATAGGTTTTATCAATTACTATGACTCAGTTTCAGGTTTTGTACAACGGGAAGAAGAACACTATTTTTCAAGAAATAGATTAATAGTCTCATAAAAAAGGATACAGTACCAAATAACAGGAGTCTAAGCATGTATTAATCAAAAGCATACATGCAAGACCAGTTTGCAGACCACACTATGTGAATACATACAGATAACCAATGTGTACATACGTATTTTCTGGTCCTGAAGACCCCCTGCTCTGCTCAATTGAGTGTTTATTCATGCTCCCAACAAACTTGTTTCAATCAATCAACTAGATTTAGCTTAGGAAGTCCTTACTAAAGTTAACAAGTTTAACTGGGAGTGTAAGATCAGGGGAAACACTGAAATGTGCAGCACCTGTGGGATCTCCAGGACAGAGGCTGGGAACCTCTGCTACAGACCACAAGCAGCTACAGATTTAAATGCAGCTGTTTCATACTGTAATGTTAAGGGCCACATCTTAATAATTAAACTATTACGACTAAATGAACCGTGTCTAAGAGTGATTAGTATATTTTGGTACATACGTTGGTAAATTTGTAGTTTTTTGGCAAATGACAGAGATACAACTGGTCAGTCCATACCAAGTTAATAGGACATTCAATAGTAACATGTATTTCTGTACAACACACTCGAACGTAGTAATTTAGAATTTTATAGAAAATGTTTTAAACATCCTTAATTTTGCCTCCCTCACTTCGTCATTGATAAGTTTGAACTTGTATGGAGCACTTGTATGAAGATTGCATGGTTGGTATGAGGGAAACATGTGAGACGCACAGCCATTCAAAAAGTGCCTTTATTAAAAGTCACCTTTTAATGTATTATTACTTGGCGCACTGATTTTCTGGGCCAGTTCAGATACTTGATATTTATTTTATGTGCCCATCTACCAATGAATGTTGACACTAATAAATATATTAAAACAAAAATTGGGACTAGCGTTATGGTGAAATTTGTTTGTACAGGCACACAAATGCAACAAATTTGCTGCAATGCTGACACATTTCTGTAATATCCTAACCTCACTTAAAACATTCTGCCATGAAACATCAGAAAAGGTCAGATTATGAAATTCATTTGCCCTGGTTGAGGGTGCTATTTCATGTCATTTTATTCCGTTCCAATTTTTAAAAGTAGGTCTTGTAAAAATAGAAGACCATAAAAGGGCATTTTGGATTTCTGGTGATGAAGTGTGCCTTTTTTTATTAAGGCCTTTTTGAATGTACAATAATCAGAAAGGAGTAGGAGGTTGTTGTAAGAAGGTCAGCAGGATTTTATTTCTTTGGACAGAGACAGTTCAGCTACATTTAGTATGGCATGTGTTGTGTAACACACCATGGCACGAGAAGAGAAGAGTCTCCGAACAGAAATTAGCTCTGACATATTTGCCTTAGTCTGGGCCAGATACTACAAGGGCATTAGGACTAGCTTAGGATCGATTTGGCGGCAAGAAAAGAAAAACAAACAAACAAACAAACAAAACACTTATAAGCTTGCTTACACAGAAATACTTGCTTACAAAGAATCAGTATATTTAAACGTCCACAACAAAACTAATGCAAGCATCCTACCTACTATTCATCTACCATCAAACCATAGTACTATGCTGCACTCATCAGTAACTTTATACATTCACTACTACAGTATTTTCAGTACATTAAACATAATTCTTATTTGTTACTCATGATTACTTTTTTTTCTTCATTTTATTCCCATTTTACATTATTATTAAGCTCTTTCTTGCAAAATCTAGAAGTTGGCCAGATTATCATTCGACTACATGTTGCGAATAAATCATCCACTAGGAGTAAACTCTCTCAAAGCAGGAAAAACATATTTATAAGAGCCTCCACAAGTGGCCTCTGCTCTTTGACCCCTCATACAAAAACAGCCAAGAAAGAGCGAGAGTGACATGCAACACAGCCTCTTTCTTACATAGCTCTTGCAAGTGTCTTGCCACAGGTCTGAGCAGGAAATCCCATTGACGTCAAAAGCCATGGTGAGTAAGAAAAAAAGAACTAAACAGCTGCCTGATAATGTGCTGTTGCTTTAATGTGGGTTAAATACCACATAACTATAATTATACTGTGATATTCAAATACAAATAACACTAACTTAATAATTCCAGCAGACTAATATTGCAACAGAAAACTTGACAGAACACAATTCAACAGTCAAACTCAAAACACCAACTCAATTTCTACAAGACCTTTAATAACAACCGGCCAACATATATATAAAAACATTACACCTGCTATCAGTTTTAGATGATTTGCTGGAAAATTCTGTTTCCACCAGAAAAGAAACCTTTGGTGCAGATCTTACAGCTTGACAAATTCTATAAACTTGTGGATGCAAAAACATATCTATTATAATATTGTGATATTCAAAAACAAATCACACTTTGACTTAATTCCAGAAGAGCCTGAATTGAGTGATAACCTTAATTCCAGAATAACATTGCTACAGAAAATATGATTTAAATTGACAGAGCAAAACTCAACATTCCCCAATTCAGACTTTCGGTTTTACCATTTAAGAGTCTAAACACTGTTACAGAGAGTAGATTTAAATGCCTTGAAATTCACCAACACAGACTATACTTTCTTCAAGACCTTTAATAAGAGCTAATGTTGGTTTAGCCCATACACTCTCCCTCCTCCATGCCACGCTAACATAACCGTATCTCACTGAAGTATTAAGCAGAAATCTTTTAAATTACTCTTGCACAAGGCCTCGTCTCTGAAAAATGACAAATAAATCACGCAGGTATGCACCTCACATACATCTAACACCAGCCTGCAGGACATAAATCAAGGCAACATCATGAGAGCTACGTTGCTAACCTAACAGGCTAGATTCTACATAGCCATTTCCAGACAGTGTGTTCATGGTTTATATTTGGAGAAAAACAAACCCCAAAACTTTACCCAAAAGGTCTTTTCGGGGCAATAAGCAGCCGAGCTGCCCACCTTTTTGCAACTTTGCTTGTTTGAAAACTTGTTGTTAGCTGACTGCATCACACTGATCTTAAGACACAAAATGGCGACCCAGCTAGGAGAAATGTTGTCTGCTAGCCAGACTGCTAACAGTGTTTGTAGTCTGGAAACGGAACAGACAGTAACGACAGCACAAGAACACCATAACAAACACGAATAAACTTGTTTACCCTACCTTTTCTTTTCAGTGACGACTCCAGTATCCATTCCTGGGTGGAAACCTCCTAATGAGTAAGGTTTTCCCAAACCACCTCAGCAACAAAACAGCAGCTAATGGGCTAAGCTAGTTACCAGATCCGAGAGAGTGAAGGACGTGGCCGCCTGTCTATACAGATAACGGCACCCTTATACCAGAAAATGCACGAAAAACGAACCAGAAGAGAGTCTCGTCTTGTTTTCTAAACCGTGGAATAAAAGAGGTCGACCCTCCGCGAACGTAAAGGTCAGAACATCTGTATTCTCCGGTGCTGTCCTCCCCGGCACAAAGAGTTAACGCCGCTCCGTCAGTGTGGTTCTCTCCTCTCCTTTCAGAGAGGCTCGGTCCTGACTGGGGATCACGTGTTCCTCCGGCTCTCACACCGGCTCTCACAAACGTCATCTACACTCAGGCTGCAGGATACAAACACAGAAATAAACAATGAAGACTCATTGAAGACCATTAATAGTACCCACATTTTATGGATTAGACCCTTTCCAGCTATAACAGCTTCCATTATTCTTGGGAGGCTTTTCACAAGACTTTGGAGTTTTTGTGGTAATTTGTGCCCATTTATTCTGTGTGTGTGTGTGTGTGTGTGTGTGTGTGTGTCTGTGTCTGTATACAAGACGTAACATTCATTGTAATACAAAAATGTAAATAAAGAAAAACATAAAAAGACAATGATCTATAATTATTAAACATTTAGCTAACCATTTTAATAAAAAAAATAACTACAGGAGGTCCTCGAGTTGCGACACTGATCCCTTCCTTCGGCAGTGATGTAACCCGAATTTTGGATTGAAGTCGAAACAACAAGTCACTTGCCAATACTAACACATTTGTAATATCATAAAAACACTACTAAGTCACAGAAAAAGGAAAAAGAAAAGACCCTCACTCATATGCCGCGTTACTGCATATTCTTCCGTTGCACACAACCAAACTAGTTTGCCCACGTAGTCTGTAAGTACGGCCCTAACGGTGTAAGCCGAGTGGAAGTGAGCGGCGCAATTCGAACATTGTATGCTGAGCCTGCTGTAACCCGAGGACCCCCTGTAAATAATTATTA
The DNA here is from genome assembly GCA_037974465.1 of Brachypetersius altus. Lineage (NCBI taxonomy): Eukaryota > Metazoa > Chordata > Actinopteri > Characiformes > Alestidae > Brachypetersius > Brachypetersius altus. The sequence continues at coordinate 8,328,088 of JBBPDB010000153.1, read as the reverse complement.
AATACAAAAGAAGAGAATGTCATACCACAAAAGGTATTTAAGCATGGGGCTCCTAGTATATGGTGATCTATTATTGAGGTAGCATTACTATCACACACAACAATCACAACAAACAAGAGGCTTGAAAAAACCCCCCACATATTTGTGACAGTAAAGACATTTCCACAATCAACACAAATTTGATGGACAGTAGTGAAGTTGGAACAGCAATGACATTTGCCCTGCCTGGAGATTACTATCCTTATGAATCTTGCACCTGTTTTTATGGTAGCATCCATAAATCAGTTTATGGCTTTAAACAGATGCCATGTTTGAGGAAGACATATGTGCTGCATCCCAGATAATCAGTTCATGTGAAGCATTACATCTGTTTAACATAACTGTTCACAGATGAAAGGGTTCAAGATAAAATTTTGTTTAGGCTTTGGAATATTCATTCATCCATTCGTTCGTTCGTTCATCCATTCATTCATTCATTCATTCATTCATTCATTCATTCGTTCATTCATTCATTCATTCATCCATTCATTTCCTGTAACCCCTTAATCCTTACTAGGGTCGCGGGTACCCGTAGCCTTTCCCAGGGTCTATGAGCGTGAGGCAGGGACTCACACTGCATCGGACGCCAGCCCACCATAGTGTGCATGTTTCATTCACTCACACATTCACACCTACAGTCAATTTAGAACCCCAGTTCACCTGACTTGCATGTCTTTGGACTGTGGGAGAATCCCAAGAGGAAACCCATGCCACCACGAGGAGAGCACGTAATCTCAAGGCTGCTTTGGAATAATTTTTCACAATTTAAAGTACCTGAAGCTAAAACTAAAAACTAAAAGTAGCTGGGAGAGTCTTAGGAAGAGCTTTCTAGGTGTATTAAACACTCCTGACACTCAAAGAAGACTAGAGAAGTAACAGTGTATCTTGATTCAGTATCACAGACTTTGCCATAACTTGCAGTTCATAACTGCACCTCATATGGCTACTCTGCAGTGTGCAATTTAGTGATAGTAGATGGTGAAGTAGGAAAAGAAACATTTGTTTATTGGCACCATAAAATCGCTATAAGCTGCTACACAAGTTAAAACATAATTTTCACCAGTACAGTCACATAAACATAAACTACTAGCCATTGAGAGGGTGAAAGGCCATAAGGAAATATTCGTCTAAAGTTTACAGGAACGTGACGTTTACTTTACTTTCATTCGGCCCTTTGCCAGTTCCACTCTCTTTATTTGTATACTACCAACAGTCCTTTGAGCCACTGCAGACTGTTGGCCAGACATCCTGTGTGTATGCGGAATTCGATGCGCCAGTAGAGGATGCTGAATGACAAATATATATATATATCTATCTCGGTCTCCCACAGAGAGACAGAGACAAGTTTAAAACGTGCGTGAACCGCATTTCAGTCACTGAAATATCAAGGTGAAATTCATCATGGCTGGCGTAGTATAGACCCAGCTAACTCTCTCCAGTTCATCCTAAAGCAGCTCAATGGGGTTTAAGTCTAGATACTTCTGATACCAGTCTAGATACCAGCTTTCCATCTTATTCTTTTTCTAAGGTAGTTCTGGCCTAGCATGGACTTACATTTCGGGTCACTATCTTGCTGTAGGATGAACCCCACTAACTAGACACATACCAGAGGAACTGCATGGAGCTACAGAAATATTTCCCGCTTCTGTGTATCCTTACAAGTTTTAAACCTCTCACAGTTCAGCACTGTCTTTTGTACCATTTCATGCTATTCATTGGACTTGAACTGTTTGAATTTCGATTAAATAAAGATTGGGGTGTTCTAAAACTTTTGACCGGTAGTGTATATATATATATACAACATACAACGTGACTTTAAAAATAAACATTATAGTTACTCCACAATAAAGGCGATGCTCATGTTGCCAGCTGAGAAAAATGCATTCTTGATAGTCTCCACAGGCCCCACCAGCACTGTTGAATTAGAATCATTGAAATAACTCTCAGTTCCTTGGCACACCCCATGTGAAGAACCCAGTGAACTGACTTCTCATCAGTGTTGACTCAGTGTGTCGGCTAAGTCTGAATCACACAAGCACCATTCAGCCAGATTACGCTGGTTTTTGGCAGCCTATTGCTGGATGAAGAAATGTTTCTGTCCAACCATACGCAAGTTTAGACTTTCCCTTCATAGTCAGTGGCAAAATACAATATCTTGCCAGAAGGCACTACTGGGAAGCAATGTTGTTTTTTTTTACCCAGCCATTTACATCCAAGAAAAACATTCGTTTAGGTGTCAGAACTGGACGTTGTGAGAACCAAATTGCCTTATTTGCACTTTTTCCTGGCTATCTCAAAATGCTAGCCTATCTCACTGTATGTAAACATGATATGGGTTTGGCCTTCGGCCTCCGTAAACCAAATGCACAAATGTGTGTGTGAGAGTCCTTACTAAGCAACTCCTCAGCTGCCTTTAACCTTTGCAAACATGACAAAGCACAGTGCCAAGAGAAGCAGCTTTGATCTGTGTCAAAGGTGCTGAACTCTGCTTTTGGAGGTGCTCCAACCCATAGACAGGACTGCCAAGCCCAGTTTAACCCACCTGCCTCAGCATGACAAGCTCTTTAAAGGCACATCAGTCTCACAGCAAGGTGTCTCAGATTTGAAATGAAACTCTAGAGAACTAGAGAGTAGCAGTAGATCTTGAGGAGAACACTAGGTGTCCCAGATTTTATAACACAGAAGTAACCAGACCTTTCACTCAGCATTATTAATTTACACATCCGATGGTAATTTTCCATACACAGATTAACCTACACATTGTCTTGGACTACGCTGCATTGCTGATGAGAATGCAATACTGTGTGTAATTATAGTCATTTCCATAATTACTGGCACCCTTGGTGAGGATAAAACTGAAACATGGTCCTCCTGAGGATTAAAGACATCTATGTTCACTGGGAAGGACCAAATTTTATTCATCATTCATTAACTTACTAAAGATTAAAGGACATGTTTTTGAAATGAGGTAGACATGTGTTGACCTTTATAAATCAGGGTAACAAAAACAACTACATGCCCTAAAAGTTGCACATTCACTATTTTGGCAATAGTTAAAAAGTTCAAAACAACCAGAAAAAAAGTGAACCTGCCTGGAAGACGACACGTTTATTTCACGCCCAGACACAGTGAGAATGATGGTTAGAGAGATGCCAGTTGTAGATTACATTGAAAATTAGACTTGTTTCCATGTGTAAGGAAATGAGCAATGACAAGTTTTTTTATTCATGACCCATTTTTAAGAGTGTCAATAACTGCAATGTATAAGAGTGACAGCAATTATAGACTGCATCGTTAAGTTCTTCTTCTTCTGGCCAGAAAATGTATCAACCCATGAAAGTAGTTAGATATCAATCTGACAGACTAATATATTTGACATAAGTAAATATTAGCTAAGAGGTGATGTCTAGCCAATATTTACTAGATCCATTTACTAATGACTTTGATATAAAAGGCAAAGGGGCATTTGGCAGACTCCCTTATCCAGAGTGACATACAATCATTAGTTACAGGGGACTCTGGAGAAACTGCGGCTCGAGCGTCTTGCTCAAGGACAAAATAGTAGAAAGTAGTATTTTGTAGTATATAGGATCACAGGCAAGTGTTTCACCCACTGGGCTACTAAAACCCCTATGTTCAAGCTTTGCAAGCGTATTTGTGTTTATTTACAGTACATCAGAACAAGAAGAGCTGCACCTTAAAAAACCTTCCAATGCTGGGGTTACTAAGACCAACGTTTTGACCTGTGCATTTGTACCTCTACCCTTTGGAATAGGTGCTGTTACTTGTGTCATTACTTCACTAAAGCAACAGTTCTCTCTTTTAATGATGGGTTCAGGCTCCTCTACTCATTGGTGTGCACACTGTTGGCTTATATGCATAAAAAAATCACACAAGTTTGTCAGTTTATTTATTATACCAAATATAATACATTTATTAAACCAAATTTACATTTAATTTCTAAACAGTTTTCAGGGAGCCCTTAAAATGTCACTATTACAGAGCAGTTTCTAACCCAATGCTACGACTGACACAGTACCTAAGAGGGTTAAGATTCATGAGAGGTTTGCATGCCTGTCGAGTGAAGTGATAGAAAAGGCGTACAGCTGTTTTGAGGTGCTATTGCTGTTTTGAGGTGTAAAGGAGATGGTTTTTTAATTTCTGTCCTGAAACATTTATGCGTTCACCTGTGCTTGGTTAAGCATATGTTTAATAATTCAGTAAGGCAGCGGAAATGATATGTGCCGGTAATGCCACTCATTTGACACCTCCACTGAGAAGAAGTAGGACAAAAGTCATGTGAGTTTGAAGTAACAGCATTCAACAAACATGTCAGTTTCTTCGTGGTAATCACTCTCCATAAAGTGTCTTTTATAAATGCAAACAAAATGACGAGATGTTTGTATGATTCCCTTCATAACAAAGAGTTAAATATAATTACAAAAAAGAACACAAGCTCTCTTGCACAATTCTAAACATATAAGCAACAGGAGGTCAGTTTAAAAAATGTCAAACAACAGATTTAAGGCAAATAAATGAATACTAGATTCACTCCCAGTCCATATTAACATGTATGCCTTGATGCATAGTTAGGCACAAAACACTGGTGCATCTGGAAAATCCACTGGGAACGAATATCACACGGTCTTGCTTTGTTCTTGGTCCATGTTTCCCAGGCAACAGTCTTGCACACGTTAACATCATTAAATCCTGTTTATGCTGAATCAGATATGTTCCATAAAGAAACCAAACCGATCAATCTCAGTCCCTTGCATTGCACACGTTTGGTGTTTTTCCTGGCCCTGGCATACCAAAGACTGCTTGCATAAAGCATTTCAAGCAAGTTTTGGCACAAAGCTTCCTCCTTTCCTTAAGTGACCTGCGTCAAATATCTTGAGAGGAATGTTTCATTGAAGCATGAAAACAATTCAGACCGGTCAGACGAGCTATAAACCCCAAGGTAAATGTTCGGCTCTTCCGTTCAGCAAGATTTACAGCTTCAAATAAATACTTAAGATGCAAGCAGTCAAAAGACTTTAACAGCAAGGCTCCTTATGTCAGGCTAAAAAATTAAATGTAGGGTATAAACCCTTTTTAATATATAATAACAATGGTAAAAATGTATTGATCCCAAATATTTGTAATCAAATTGAATGGCTTGCAGTTCAGAGGTTTACAGCCCCATTAAAAAATAAATAATAGGCCTGCAGTTTAAGGGGTTTATCATTTAGTTGAATTGGATGTGTTAAAACCAGGAAAGCACAAGTTCCAAGGACTGAAACTTAGAACCACTGCAACAAACAAGGTACTCCAGGACTGAGATTGAGAAGGGTTGGCCTGAGTGTTCTGAAAAATGAGGCTTTTGTCTTGAGCATAACACTGCCAAAATTCATAAAACAAGGAGTTGTACCATATGTACATTTGTTCATGTATGACCCGAGGTTTCCAGTGATAAATAATTAGCAGTATACACTAGTCTGTCTGTCAGTTGTGTCAGTGTTCTGGAGCTGTGTATGAGAAGTCTTTGAAGTCCCCTTGGTTAAGGGGGATAAGGGCTTCTTCAATGGGGGTGAGCGTGGGCTCCTCTACGGTGAAGTCGGGGTCAAAATTGTTCACGTCCTCCAAAGATTTCTGTAGAGCACAACACGAAAAGGTCAGGGGATAAAAATGAAGCAGTGAGCTATTTCAGTCCAGTCAGCTGAAAGCATGTTATGCCTATGATTGATAGAGAATTTAAAGTAGTAGTAAGCTAATAAAACTGCAAACCCAACACAGTAATGTTAGTACTGACGGTCAGGAGTTATAATGTCACTGGATCAGAAAAGTCATGTTAGCTTTTCTTACAATTCGTGGTTTGAAGGGAGGTTCAAGCTCTCGTTTGTTCAGTTTCTCCCAGTCCAGCTCTTTGAAGAACGGGTGAGCAGTAATGGCATTCTCCCCTCTGTCCCTCTCTATACAGCCCAGCCGAGATGAAGGGTCTTTGGTCAGGAACTACAGAAGAAAGAAAATGGGTATGAGCTTCATATTATGGTGCTCAGTTCGTGTCTGAGGCCTCCGTATACTTCTGAAACCTTTAAAAATAAAGGTGCCCAAAGAGTGCTTTGAAGAAATGCCACTGGATTCCAAGAGACCTTTCAATTAAATGCTCTAGAGAGGAACTCCATCTGCCACATCTGAAACACCAGATCAGTTACCCTGGAAATGATTTCAACACTTTTTTCCTGTAAAGAGCAGAAAACATCCTGGCCTGCCCACTGGGTTTTATTTTAGCCCTGATTTGAATCACCAGGTTTTCGGTTTTATTACTCAGTATGGGGAGGCATGTCTGCATTGCTTTCTGAAGTCATTGGTCTATGTGTGCTACATATAAAGCTGAGATTGGGTTTAAATCTTTTCTACTTCTCTATATGGAATGAAAAATGGTTCTTCTATGGAATGAGAACCATTTAGTATTTTTATTCATGAGTGACAGAAAAAAAACGTGTGTGACATCTATCACAATGATAATAATGAATAAAGGGAAGCATTATACTTTACAGTTGTGTAAATGTCAGTAATGGCAGTGGTATGCTTTTTCCTCAGAACCTCTTTAAAAATCTGTTGTATTTCTCCAGGGACAGATAAATAGGTCCAACTATTTATGAGTGGGGGGATGTGTCAACAACAAGGGTCAAAATGGGGTCAAACTCCTAGGCTTTCTGCTGACCCATAGAAACATTTTTGATTGCCCCAGACAAAGAACAAAAAGCCTGAGAGCCTCATCTCCTTCTCAGCTCTAAATGAAATAGGAGATGGGAACACAGCCTCTTTCACGTGCAGGTTAGGACGAAATGGAGTCTAACTCATTGTACATACTGGAAAAATGAGTGTTTACTTAGTAGGCTTGGAGTCTGAGTTCCTACCTATCCTGGCATTTAACTTCCCTAACAGGCGGTTTATGGTATTATAGGTGTTCCCAGTAGTGAGGCGTATTTAGCGGCAAGCTTTATTCTCCGTCATGTGTGCCTGTCTCTTGAGGCACACCCTGTTGCTCTGTGCACACGTGACAAAGAACGTCTGCTCTAATTAGTCTTCGTTGTGGCCAAGTATGGTTTAATGCCTGAGGTACAGTCCAGGTACTTTTCAGTTCTACTTTGTTAGTCAATGTAAACTGCACAGTAACATAAACAGAGGAAGTACTGCATTATAAAAGGATCTGGTCTCTTAGTGAGCATGCACCCTCCAGAGAACTGTGCACAGCCACATGGTGCAAGGGATCATCAAAACAAATGTAGCTTTTTAACCCTTATTGGAGCATCGAGTCGATAAACAAAAGAAGTAAACACACGAAAAAGCTTCAAAAACCGGTACCATTCTATGAGCTAGCAAACTAGCCTGATTCACCACAATCCAGGTACAGCCCTGATGGCGTGCCAGCAAAAAGCCCATTAGCTGTTAAACCCCAACCCCACTCAACCCCACCCCTCCCCAGTTGGCTAAAATAGCATGACACAGCATGGATCTGTCAAAACAAAGCCTGAGCTGCAAAGTCAAGTCTAAAGCCACATGGACTACGCCCCTCCTCTTGCTCAGCCAACCAGATACATGGAATCAGCCTGAGGGGTCTGAGTGGGCTTATGTAATCAGTCCAGGGGACAACTGGCTCTTCTCTCAGCACAACAAAAGCTGAGGCAGCAGCTACAGCACGCTAAGTTTAACTTCTAAGCCAGCATCTGGCTATGCTGTTTCCACCCTCATGCTTAGGACAGGCTACTTATATAAGAGCCCACCCAGTCCACCAAATCAGTGTATTGAAACAGCTGGTTAATGCGCTACGAACTGTAGCAAGTTGGTTACATCACCCCCATCTCACCACACTCTCACACCCGCTTCTCATATTGGCCTGACATTACTGCCCGTAACCGACTTAATGAAACGGACAAAGAATATGCAATCTCTAACTCTTGTTGTTACACTGGTTTAAGTGTGCATTTACAGAGCCACAGTGTCATAGACTTGCAGTATTTAAAGGCAATATTTTACAATTATTTTATACCAGTTAGATCTTAACAGAAACATGACTGTAAATGTAAATGTAAATGACTGGAGAACAACTACAGTCCAACAGTTCTCCTTGAAACAGAGTGCCAAGGCATAGCTAATATGCCTTGTAATATAATGAATTACAGTCATACACTATATTATGTTTGTGCAACCCTGGAAACTTTGGTTGGACACCAGAGTAGGCTGTCTTTATCTTCATTCTTTTGAATCGCACGTGTTAATAAGATGTCACAGGAAAAGTTCAGACTTCATATGCAGGTACAATCTGCTTTGTAAAAACACAATGGGATGCTTTTCATCATGTAGCTATTTTCTGGTTTAATGCACAACTTGGTATATCCGCAGTTTTATCCACAAAGAGCCGAATGACCTCGGGTGTAATGTTACACTAGAAAACACTGCAGATGTAAAAAGGAGAAGATGAGGTTTTGGCATTATGATACTGGAGAATTTGAGGCTGGGTGTGACATTAACAAAAAGTCTGTACTTCCTCTAACCCAATGCTTCAGACGTAAATGAAATGAAATGACTCGTGCTTTTACCTTTGTCCTAATTTTACTGGTAGTTTGATAGTTGAACAACACTTAGATTTAAATATGAACAATTGCCTGTTGTGGGAGCAGAATCTACATCTGAACAATGTCCTCCGGGATAAATAAAGTTCTCTGATTCTGATTCTGATACTGATCCCCTCAAAATACGCCCCCTCAATAATGGCTAAATGTAGTATACTTTCTCAGGAAATGTTTACGTGTCAACAATTGGGCTGTACATTATTACATGAAGGTTGAAACAAGCAGCATAGCTTTAAGTTCCAATTATTTTACAGACAGCCTGCATTGAAATTTCTAAACTAGTTAAAATCTCGAGACTTCTTGTTGTTCCCGGAATGCATTACAAGCTCAAGGGTTTGTAGACCCCTGTTCATCAATGATTTGCTCTGAAATTAAGAGTATTACTGGGGAGATTGTCTCCCCTTTTGCTGCAGTAACAGTCTATACTCTTCTGGAAAGGCTTTATGTTGGAAAACAGACTAATGCACTGAAGATTTGACTGCAGCTAGAAAAGTAATTCACTGATGTTGGATGAGCAATTCTGACTTACAAATGCAACTACAACACAGAGAACGCAGTTTAACTGCTCCACAGCTCAAAGTCGGGGCTTTATAGTCTGGGTACAGTGACCACAGGATTATGTCCATCTGCTAGAGTGGCCTATTCTATTAGTAGTGATTTACAATGGAGATTAAACAAGCTGTGTGCATGTGTCAGCAACGTCAAGTAGTTAGATTCACTCATCTGTATTTAAAATTACATATTTATATATATATATATATATATATATATACACACATGTTAAAAATAACGCGTTAACTATTTGCGTTAATTTATTTTCTAGAATGCTTTAAAATAGATCGATCGCGCGATTAATTTGAAAATTAAACGCCCCTCTGCATTGCAGTACCACACAATCAGTGGGGGCAGTATTGC
>JBBPDB010000153.1:8290435-8301975 GCA_037974465.1 Brachypetersius altus | reverse complement strand
TCTCTCGCACACACACACACACACACACACACACACACACACACACACACACACACACACACACACACACACACACGAGACGTATAAAATGATAATTATAGTGTCCATCTACTGTGCCACGCACATAAATATAAACATGCTGAAATTATAAAACATTTAAACCATTATGTTCATGAATGAAGATTTTAGACAAGTGATTTCTTTTATTATTTTTAGTGACGAATTGCTGTATGTCGTCTCATCAATAGGTGGCAGTATTGGTATAGCCATAGAAATAGCCATATTAGAAATCATCCTGCCGTGGACATTGGGGAAACTTGTAACTAACACTTTCTAAGCTTTCTTTTTGTGAGACTGTGACTCTAGTTAAAAAGATCGGATCAGATTTACTTTTAAAAGACAACTGGTGTTTTCTGTCGAACCATGACAATAGTAGCCTACATCTAAAAGCACTAGTCAATGTTCATTGCCAGATTTGTTATCTAAATGTATGTGTAGGACCTGCAGTTTTAGGTCCACCCAGTTCCCAGCACTGGATCTCTGTGATACAGGAGAATGTCAGAAATGTTAATGTCAAGGTGTTTGGCAGGCAACCTGGTAGGGCTGGAGACAGGCTGGGCAGGGCAGTGTTACAGCAGATTTAACGCCTGACATAATTAGATCACTGATTAACATAGCAGCAGTTTCACTGCTTGACTTAATTTACAACAAGGACCCAGCAGGGCTGCATGTGAGCTGCCGTACTAAGAAAGGGAGGAGTGATGAGTGGCAGTGAAGTTATGCGAGTGTCCAAGCTATACATTTTACAAGCAAAGAGCCAGTCTTTTATTGCACTCATTACTCTTGTTACACAATATGTGGAGTGCACATGGTCAAATTAAACATTTTGTTGACTTTCTAAATAAAACATCACTTTTTAACACACAGTTCCTAAATTAAACATTTCTTTACTTAACTAAACATATTAGGAAAACATCATACAATGGAATACTCAAGTTATGGATTCTTTTGTTTATTCTATTTTTTCCTAAATGTAATTTTTCCAGTATATTAACCTAATCAAATGAATAGAAATTGTGCTTTTAATTTTTTTTAGCACCTTTTGTAGGCGCCTGCTATTCTTCTTAATAAAACTAATATTTACTACCAAAATTCATATCGTTGTATCTGATCTGAATAATATGAAACATTTATTTTGGTATAAGTTAATGCATGAATGAACGGATTTATTTAGACGTAAAAAGGATACTGTTACACAAAAATGGTTCAGGTGAGTGAATGTGCCCAGTTACAGCAGGAGAAATATAATGGTGGGAAACCACTAGATGTCTCTATACCTTTAGAAAAGATCAACCTCATTGCCAAGTCTGAGTTCATGGCCAGCAGCCTGAGCTTCGTGAACCACTCCCTTTAGCTGTGTGTGCATAGCTGAAGTAGGTCCACTGTTTTATTTTCTTTTACCTCACATTCACAATGTTTCATTTTTTACTACACAAATAGTAGCTGATTAAAAGAAAGTTATTGAAAGTTTTCTCACTCCCTTCTACTAGCAGATATATTGGTCAAAAAGTTGCCTGTATGATGCAATACCAACTTCTGTGGCCATTCTTTTCTTACAGAAACCTCCTTTAATGCAGACGCTTTCTTCAAATGTTGCGTTCGTGAAGGTCGTATCATTAACAATCTCGGTGTTCGCACAGGTGGGGAAGTGGGGAGACATCTGAGATGAACGATAACAAGACTGAGCTTGGGCCAGCGGCCAGGAAGACCTTTCTCAGGAGGACGCGCAGGGTTAGCTAGTCTGTGAGCTTCCAGTAGTACAAGTGGCACAGGGAGAGTGGTGGATGGGTGGGGGAGGGGGTATAATGACGCAGAACGATCAGAAAAAAATAAAAACAAGACAACACCTGCTCCGCAATCACAGCCCCTGCAATGTGACCCCTGAATGTCAGTGCTGGGCTACTGAGTTACTATATTGGCAGTGGGACGAGTCAGCTCTCAGGCAGCAGGCAGCACCTCGTTCATCATGCTCTACAAAGATCCCCAGGGAACACGTGCGCCACAACCAGCCATGCAAAAATAGATGCCACTGATTTACAGAGCTGTTCCCAACCACCTACAGTCCACCAGTTGTCAGGTATCCCATTTTATTGACCAAGAAATGTGAAAAGAAGTTTGCTGCATTGCTAGCATACCACTTCAGTGTCATTCGAGTGTGCTGTTTTACCCATATCTTCATAACATGCCATATGGTCCTTGAAAGTGAATCACAACCTTAAAAAGAACATTCATGCCTGCACGCCTGCATTGAGGAGAAGTAGTGCCTTTGGATGTGTGCAATTAAAAGTATTAAGTGGTTGCCTGTGAGTAAAATACTGTTTACAGTGTTGATGAAGTGAATTTTCTAGAGACAGTTCAGCTTGTCTCTAGCGACATTTGAATCATGTTAATTTCTTCAGTGTATTAGATATCATCACTGCAGATATCACAGAGTGAACCTGTGACAGCAAACATTCTGTAAAATGTGTGCTTCATGCACATTCATAGCAGATCATGTAAGTACAGTACTGGCCATATTGATGGACTAGCATACTCATGCACGTGTAAGCACTGCATTTTACAGCATCTTGATTTGCAAAGTCAAGCTGTAAGATCATTGGCGGCTATTCAAGTGCACAGTGCAATGCATTAATAAAGAGCCCTTGATACAAAGTGTTCCCATTTGAAAGCTATCGACCTAATCTCTAAAGCTGAACAACCAGCCACCGCAGTTCTCCTCTGAGGGGAGGAAAAACAGCATCTGAAGGATCCGATTTAGGAAATAAAGCGGACATGTAACCCAACCTCCCAACTGCTCTTGTCAGATGATGGAGAGGACCCTGGAAAGGCTTCATCCATCCTCTTCAAGGGTAAGTGCCTGTATGTGTGTGTGTGTGTGTGTGTGTGTGAGAGAGAGAGAGAGAGAGAGAGAGAGAGAGAGAGTGAGAGAGAGAAAGAGAGAGAGAGAGAGAGTAAGAGCTCTGATCAAATTAGAGATCTGAAGAGGTTCTACACTCAACCAATGCACAAATTGTGTAGGCACCAAGAAAGATGCTTATGGCCTTTTGGCTTTAGGAGACGTTAAAAACACACTCATGAATCCACTCACAAGAAAACATGTGAGTGCACTTTACCTAATCATATATACAAGTCCATTATTTAGCTGGAAATGTCATTTGTGAGGCTTTGGTTTTGTTCCCTGTTGCTGACATGATGGTTTTGGAAAAACCAACAAAGCCAACCAGCAAATTTCAGATTCTATCAGTAGTTTCTTGTGGGGTTAGTGGTTAGATCTGTTGATACAGCCTCACATTCACATAGACATAAAGTCATTGCCCTGCTGAAGGCTTGGGATAAATTCCAAAGTGCTGTAAAATATGCCGTGTAGGAGAGAGATCCTCATTTTGCGAGAATGTAAAGCATTCGACACACAAGTCCATACGCTGACATGCTTGTTTCTGGTTTCTGGAGCGTTAGCCGCGATTGCCACGCATGGGCTGAGATGAAGCCGTATGCCAGAGACTGGGAAACACGTGGGAAACATTTGCTTTAGCAGTGCCTAATGCAACCCAGCTGTGTGGACATGCCACTCTGAGGGTGATGCGCCGACCTCTTCTCAGGCTGAGCTGCATTGACTGAAAGGGAGAAAATCAGATGTAAGATGTAATTTTCACAACACATGAAACATCTCTATATAGCGTTCCAGCGGAGTCCTTTTAACACACGTTTTGGGAATGTATACACTGGTTGATTGTGCGCAAGTTTTCCATAAACGTTTTCATATCCTAAAAATTGGGCTTGAAATCATCAGTCTAATCCTGGCCTGAGCTCGTGGTCAGCTTTGGTATGATGGATAGTACATGCAGTACTGTTTCTGACATGGTTCGTTATTAATTAGGCGGCACTTCGGCTCTGCTTCGGATGATTTGGAATGATTTTGGGGATTTATTGCAGGAAAAGTCCCCTCCCCAAATATTCAAACCCAACGAAATTTGAACGCGAGCCATTCTGTGCTTTAGGGAAAATATTGAGTCCTGGAAGAGCAAACGACTTTAATAAAATGTCACACTTTAAAGCATCTTTATGTTGCCTGAAATAAACACGTGTTTCAACTTTATGCCAAACCTAATCACTGTCTTCAGCAAATGTCAGTCATAATTTGTACTGCCATACCACGAACTGTTGGTCAAATGAATTCAGACCAGTTTCCAGTGTCCCACCAGCCCTCACCCACTCAGGCACTGCGAGGAGACAAATGTCTCTCAGTCAAGGTAAAGAGATTTAAGGACATTGGGGTGTTCCACAAAGCCTGATGTAAACTGAATAACTCAAACCAAATGTCAGCACTGCTGCATCTTCTCCTATGTGGCTTATGTGGATAATTGAGTTATCTGGAAAATTGAGAAATCTTGCTTTTTGGAATACCCTGAGATCAGAAGGGATGGGCTTTGAGTAGAAACCTCAGGCTCACTGCGGGAACACTGCAGGAATGTTTTGATCAGTTTGAACATAAAATAAATAAAATGCTTACTCCAAAACAAACTCACTTTTGTGTTAAGCAAAGACCACAGCCTTCCTGAGAGAGAAATACCACAGCAAAGCATAACAAATCAAAATAAACAACCTGGACTTAGGCCAAAATGTGCTTTTCTTTCCCTTTACTGAGTGAGCCAGCAGGTTCAGGAAATCTCTAGGAAAGCCAGGAGTATTAGGCTCCAGGCCTTGGCCGGACGCGCCGAAGCTCAGCATAAAAGCCACCCTCTTTTTCCACCCTCTCCAACAGACAGAGCATCAGTGAAAGGGAGAGAGAGAGAAAGAGAGAGAGAGAGAGAGAGAGAGAGAGAGGGAGATCAGCTAGACAGGCAAAGATTTATTCATGTCCGAGAAGCAAATCTCCGTTTTATTCAGTCATATGCTACAGTGTAGATACTTTCCATCTTGTGCCTCTTCTTTGGGAAGTCTCTGCTATGTAGCATTCTGTTCCAGTGGTCATCCATGCATGTTCATTTCTGGATCTCAGACAGCAAACTGTTCTTCCACACAAACCTGCGGCTCCCTCCCTCAATCCAGCAGTCCAGCTGCTGCTGTAAGCTGAGCTTGGGTGGGTCGTCAACCTCAGCTTCTACCTCTGGATCTTATCAGTCCCAGAGCCATGCAGCACAGGCAATCTGGACCTGGTTTGGATTTCAAGGCCATGCTCAGATCATTCTGGAATAACAAGACTGACATCAATAACACACTCACAGTGGAAGTGGGTCAAGGAAAACAGAGCCTCAGTGCTGTACATTTAAAATGCTCCAACATGGCTTTTCGTTCGGTCACAAATCAAACATCCAGAGCACTGTGCCTATAATCAAAATGATTCATCATTTCCTCGTGTAGGCTGAAATAAATTGGATGCAAACGTATAACAGAAATCAGCTCAACTTCCATATGGTACAAATGTTATGGTGGTGGGTCCATTTTTACAAAATATTTTCCTTTATTCACATGACAGGTCACTATGCAACCTTGATCTGGTGGAGAATTGAGACAAATATACTCTTAAAAAGGGCCACAAAGGGTTCTTTAAGGAATGCTATACAAGAACTATTATAGTTCACTAAACACATTTTTTGCAAATGAAAGTATAATGAATCTTCACAAAAAAATTGTTCTTCCAATTTAAGGGTTCCTTGAAGGTTCTTTATACTCACACATATCATAAAGGAATGCTAAGAACTATCTATTGAAAAGTTCTTTAGGGTGCCAAAATTGAATGTTCTTTGGCATTGTGCAAAAAACTTTTTCTTATGAGTATCTGTTCTGTTTTAAGAGTAATGCAAATGCCTTCTGATAGCAAGTTGTAGGTCTTTCAATATCTGAGTCATTACAGACTGTCAAGCATGAAACCCTGAATGTAGCAGAACACATTAAACACAGTCACTTTAAATATCACTGGCAACGGCTCTTACTCTCTTAATTAAGAAAAATGCCTGCCCTCCAGCTCTCACCCCCATAACAACAGCGCTATAATTAAACCCAATTAGCTCATCAACTTTAGACTGGGTTAAGTGGTGTTTACTCAACACAGGCTAATTGTGTGGCAGATGGTCTGTCTGGTAAATAGCGCAGTAGAGGATTGTTTGTTGTTTGAACATTTAGGGTAGGCTCAGGCTGTGCACTAAGGCTATAGAGAATTACCTGGGCTAATGATGTGGTCCCTCAGGGCAGGGAAGTGAGACATCAGAATTCCACTGTGTGTGGTTCCCTCCCTCTTCTGCTCCAGGGTGCAGGGCTCTCCCCATAAGATTAGACCTCATGGGGGATATAAGTGCAAGCAAAAAGGAAAAAGAGCAGTTCTGAAATATTTATATTTAGCATTAGAAAACAGCCCAAGAGAGGAATCACTGCTGAGCTAGCTAGCTGGTAGTCATTCCAGCCCTTCGTATAAGATTTATAATATAAAATTATTTATACAGGATATTTTTAAATATAAGATTTAAAAGTTTTTTAAAAAGTAAAAACATTCAGGAAGTTGTTTTTACAAAGAACAAAAGGGTTATAGACTACCGAGTATCTGCAGCAACTTTACACAACTTAACTTGTCCCATATTATTTATTGGAAGGGCAGATCATATCCAAGTACCACAGTCAAAATTGGTCAATATACAGTGGAATGTTTTAGTCTTTTGTTAAACTAGACATTAACAGGCCTATTCTATATGAGCAAATTAGGCAATTGTATAGAGTGTCACTTGAGTAAGGGCAGCAAAATGTACCGAATTATCCTGATTTCTGTTCAGGTCCTTAGCAAGGGGCAGCAAACCTGCCTCTAAACACTGATTGACCCATCGTAGCTTAGCAACCTGTAACTACTCAAGCATGGGTAAGCTATCAGATTTTCAGCCAGTACTGCAGCTTTGCATGCGAGGAATTTAGACACTGGCTACCACTTATCTCAAGAATTTGGAGTCAAGAGTGAAATTTTGCCCATTTCCTAATCTGAAGACACCAGAAGAGAGACGTAGGATGTGGAATAAACAGTGTGGAACATTGCATTAAAATGAAACTGAGGAAAAAAAATAGAAAATACGTCTAATATCCTTATCCCTGTTTGCTATCTCGCTTAGGTAACAGTAAAGGTCTTTAACATCAGATTATGCATTTATTGCTCTGTGTCTGTAGTGAAAGGACAGTTTATATAATAGGTGAAAGAGTTTCTCCGGTGTTTTTGTATAAAAACTGTACTCAGTACCTGGTTACAGAGAAACTTATTTAACTATATACTGAATCTTGCATCAGAGATCTTGCAGAACTGAAGCTCGCTGTGTGTAGTGTAAATATTCACTTACATTTACATTTACGGCATTTAGCTGACACTCTTATCCAGAGCGATGTACATCAGTGCTTAAGAAGTTCACAACTGTTTCTTACCTGTAAAACAGCTTAAATCCATGTCAACTGTTTAACTAAGATACTGCAGTCAGAGCATCTATACAACAACTGTCACATAATAACTAGCCAACACCTCACCCAACAATACATAAGTCATAGAGAAGTGGGAAGGAAATAAGTAAGTAGTAGGAAAGAGACATAGTTAGGAATGGGTATCGTTTGATCGTTTGAAAATTCTTGGTTCCGGTTCCTCTTAATCGATTCCTCATCGTTTCCCTATTTCGATTCCACAAAGATAAAGAAAGAATAAAGGAGACTGTTTAAGAACCACTTTACAGAACCGGAAAAAAAAAGAGTGGGTACCCGGTCCCGAGTGTTTTCGAATCGATTCTTATTTTAAACCTAATTTCGGTTCCCATCCCATCCCTAGCTACAAGACAGCCTGTTCTCAAATCATAGTTTCTGTGATGTCGCAAAACACAAAACAATAGATTTAAATATACCTTCTTATTCTGACTGACAGTTTAGCCCCACCCCTTCCATCCTGACTCTCCAGCACCTTTAACGGTTTAAAATAAGACTTTTGTTGGATTACATGAAGACCTTGATTCATCAGAACACCCAGTAACTCGCCTGTGATTGGTTAGAGCCTTATTTGCATATTTAAATATATGAATATTGTGATACCGATAACGCTAGATTGTGCAGCCCTACACTTATAATGGTAAAGGGTTGGGTGGATTATTACCTTCCACACACTCTGGCACAGCACCAGCCTAAAAGTACCAACAAGTCCGTCCTGGACTAGAAAAGCTCTTAATTATATATGACTTTAACGTTTTGGATGTGTGTTTATATACACACGTTCTAATTTGTATGGCCTTTGTCATTTTAATGTAGCTTGAATCGTCTCTATGGAATCGTGCCACGCTCGTGGGTGTCTGCACAATAATGGGGTCATGGCAGGATGATGCAACAGCAGCCGCAAGTTTCTCCATTACTGTTCTTTCAGGTGTGGCATCTACCAGTAAACCACGTCAGGCTTCAGATTTGCCAACGGCTGTGGATTAATATAAGCCTCTGGCAGGTGCTGAAGTGTTGGTATTGTGTTTTAGTGCGTTAAAAGAACTCAAGAACAGTTTTTATCAAAAACACCCCTGGTGGGAGACGGTATAATAAAAACTGTTTTGAGTTCTTTTAAGGCTTTTCCATAGTTCTACAGGAACCGTTCTGTATCTAAACTGTACTGTGACCAACCAGCGCCAAATTAGACCAGAACGCCCCAGTGGACCCACGGAGGCCTGATGTGTTTGGTGGTTGTGTCTGATGGCAGTTTCTATTGTCAGGCTGTCAGATTCATCAGCTCTAAAACCTGAGCATCCCATATTGCATTAATACTGAACACCACAAAGCTTATTCTGTCTGCACTGAACTGTCCACACACACACACACACACACACACACACACACACTCTTATTTCCCAATCTTAGCTGTTTCATATTCTACCTGTTCTAGTTCACACTTGTTCACTTCAGTAAATGTGTAACGCACAGAATTGTTATAGACTGTATTGCTATGCGCACTGTTACTGTTACTTACACAGTACTTCCCTATTTCTCTCTCTCTCTCTCTGTCTGTCTCTTTCTTTCTCTCTCTCTGTCTCTGTCTCTCTCTCTCTTTCTCTCTCTCTCTCTGTCTCTCAGTGTTGTTAACTGCTGTGAACTGCTACAGCGTTCGTGCAGCGACTCGAGTGCAGGATGCCTTCGCCGCCGCAAAGCTGTTGGCCCTGGGACTCATTATCATCACTGGCTTCATACAGATCGGCAAAGGTAAGACACACACAAACACACACACACACACATACACACACACACTGCAGACTATGACACACATTTATGACACTTAAATAGTCGTCTGACCTGAAGACCATTGATCAAACCGCCTGGGACACAAAGACAGACTAAATTAAATAAACTTGCTGTCTCTTACTACACCATTTATGGTTAAGAACAGCTGAAAACAGGTGGAGAAAGCACTGATAGGCACGTTCACAGGCTGATTAATTTAACTTTAATAAATAGTGTCACACACCTTTTTAATAACTGACCTGAGCTTTAGTGTCTTGAAGTCTGTTTATGAGTCTGCTGTGTCTTTAGCGCCACAGACTGATATTTGCTCCTCATTTTGTCACTTTCTGGCATCACACTCTTTCTCTTCACTACACACTTTAAAGGCAACTTGACCCTCTATTCTCTCTCCCCATGAATTACGGAGGCGAGTCGACCACAAAAAACAAAATTTTAAAATTGTTATTTCTACCACAATACAGCCAGTCATTAGATACATGAGGTTACTGACTGACACACTGTGCTGGTCCTTAATGTTCTGAGGCTCAGATACTTCACCCTCACATCTTTATTGACTCAGGAGGAAATTACAGATGCAGCGACTGCACAGACACGAGAACATAAAAAGGGAGTGACGTGAAAATGCTTTGTACTAAACACACAAACAGGATTTGATGATCTGCTCTCTTGGGCTTGTGGACCCACTTCAACACATTAAGTTTCATCTACACACTTTTGTAATCAAAAGTCATTAGCCATCAGCCCCTACGTATGAATCATTTAAGCAGAACAAAGAGCCTCTAACTGAAGTGAAGAACCAGGAGCAGATGATTCCAGATGATCAGGCGGTGATCAGTACACTGGTGGTGCTGAATGCTGAGTGGGTGGAGCTCCTTTATCTAGGCTCTTTGTATCTTTAGACACTTTGCAGCCTTTCAGTAAAACATTTGTTCACATTTCTGTAATTTTATCTCCTCAGTGTGACAGAGATGAGACAATCTGACAGAGATTAGTATTTTTGCACCAGCAAGGCGATTCAGTGAAGACTTTGCACAGCACTGTATCTTTAAGTAATTTTGCATGTCAATCATTGTAGGCGGTTCTTGGCCACGTTAAGCAATGACACATACCAGGTTCTCTTATAACAGCCAGTCTGTCTTGCAGAACTTGTTTTTTTTAATGTATCTTAATGGGTACCTCGCATTTCAATCACACTAATTGCAGGTTTGATCAGTGCAAAGGCTCTTTATGAGCAGACTGAGAACCAATCAAAAGGTTTTTAGATGTGCTGACCTCTTTAGCTTGTGGGACTTCATGTTCGTTTTGGTGCAGATTCTTGTCTCCACCGCTCTGAAGTTTAATTGAGAAGAGCGTATTGTACAAATGAAGCCGCAGAATCGAACTCACTGTGATCCAAAGCTGAGGAACACTGCCTCATTGTTTGACTGTAAGAAGAAGCCAGATTTCCCCCCTTCAACCAATCAACGGTTCACCCAGAATCTGTTTGTGTTCCACTTTTCACAGAGTAAGCTTTTCATTATAACTGCATACTGTAGCATGTTTATAATAAACACACACACATTCACACAAACACACATACACAAACACACACACACACACACACACACACACACACACACACACACACACACACACATACACACACATATACATGCACACACACACTCATACACACACACACAACGCACACACACTCATACACACACACACACCGCACACACAAGCGTACTCATACACAGTTCCACACACACACATAAACATATATACTGTATACTGTAGAATGCTTCTAATAAACACACACATTCACACAAACACACACATTCACACACATACACATACACAAACACACACACACATACACATATATACATGCGCACACACACACACACACACAAGCATACACATACACAGTTACACATACACACACACACACATATATACTGCATACTGTAGATTGTTTCTAATAAACACACACACATTCACACACACATACACATATATACATGTGCACACACTCATTAAAACACACACACAAACATAAACACATGCACACACGCACACACACACACACACACATACACACAAACATACATTATTTTGCCCATCACAGTCTTTTTTAGCCAGAAAAGTTTTTAAATTCATCACTGCTGAGCTACAAAAAGCCCCCTAATTATAATCATAGTGTGGATCTCCAGACCAGTGTTAGATATTTAAGGAGCTATTAAGTGCTGAAACAGTAACGAGTGCATTTAAAG
>JBBPDB010000153.1:8232539-8277181 GCA_037974465.1 Brachypetersius altus | reverse complement strand
TAATATCAGGTCTAGTAGCATTTACAGTAGGGAATGCGGACAGGTCATGATGCAAAGCAAACATCTGAGGTTTAACAACAAGGTTTGTATAAACTGTTGCTTTGGGTGGAAATTTCAATGGCAAGTGTTTTAACAAGATATCTACAATTCTATCTACAATACAATGCCTGCGTATATATAGGTCTTTATAAAAGGTACATCCGTTCAAAATATGTGACAAAGATTCAACAGCTTGTTCTTGCACATGATGAATACAGAGCGGTAAATGAAGGTTAGGATACCAGATCGACAAGTTCAATTGTGTAGGATGCACTTGAAGCCTATCTTTCACTGTAAAAATTTGAATAGCCTCATCAAGCAAGGCATTTTGGAAAACCGTGTGAGAAACGAAATGATCTGCTGATGGAATACGGGCCAGTTTCCCCTGAAGTTTAAGTCCAGTCCAGTGTTTCTTTCGCTGACGATGTTTGACTGACAGCAGGGACGTGTAATTGAGTTGTGTAGACCATCTTCCAGTATAGCTGCACTTACTGTGATGGTTTTATCTTTTATCACAGCCTTAACATCGGTCCAGTTACACAGATCATTAAGGTCAGGCCAGTCTGATCTAACTCCAAAGCCAACTGCGTTAGTATCTAATTTGCCATTCAATTTCCTTCGGAAGCCCAGAAAACTGGGCTCTGATTCTCTGGCAAACGGAACTTTGCGTTTCTTCATGTCAAGAAAAAGAGACGCACGTGCCATTTCTCTGACTCTGCTGTCATCACTGTTAAGCATTTTTAATAAATGGGCGAGTCTTGTGGAAATATATGTCCATTCAATGTCTGGGACTCCCAGCCCCACTTCCTGTCCACTACGATGGATAATGTCCCGGGTTGTATGACTATTTAGGCCAAGCCATCGTCGCACTGTTTGCACTGTTCTATTATTCAGATCCCGCAGAACCTTCCTTGGAATGTATATGTTTGCGAAAAGATGTTGTATTTTCGCTAGAGCTATTTGTCTAATAGCATTTATTTTCATACAAAGTGGCAAAGGGGATTTGTCGATTTTCTTTTCGTGAGTAAACTCTAATTAGCCTTCCATCTATTTTAAACTGTGGTTCTTGGTCCGATTTTGATCGATACCATCTGTTCCCGCCACTCCTCCGTTCATACAACACAGCGCATTTAGTATCTTTGACCTGAAGCCGCGACCATTTCAGGAAGGCGTCCGTTTTACCGAGCATGTTGTGGATAATGCTTTCCTGACATTGCGCCATTTGAACGTCGACAGCTTGCACCAGAATCGAGGAAATGGTGTTGTGAGGAGCACTTAGATTCCTCCAAATCAGCCACTGATTCAGTGCTAGAATAAAATTCACTGCGCTCCATGGGCAGCCAGTCTTAACACCAATGAATATAGGTGTGTATATAAAAACGGGCAAATTAGAGGCATTAATACTATAAATATATAATTAGTTTAGGTTAAATAATTTTTTTTCTTTCTTTATAAATCACACAACTGGTGCAAAGAAAAGTCAGGTTTGTTACTAGATGAGTTGAATGTAAGATCAATGGAAAGAAACAACTCTGATTTTAAAAGGAATAACTCCAACTCCTGCATATTAAAAACACTTTTGGTCATTTTTAAGACCAACAGTGGTGAAACAAAAATTTCAAATCTTCAAAAAAAATTGTGCTTTAGCTGTGCTGATAGTTATCTATTTCTTTTCCCAGCCAGCATTGCCCCCATGTAGCTCTATAACAGACCAACATTACGTCAAAAGCCTCAATGCAACCGGATAAGCAGGCGTGAGACAGACAGGCTCAAGTGCCACTTCCAGCAAATGACTAATACCTTCAGAGCTGCACTCCTGAGCTACTGGTACCAAGCTTCTTTTGCCCACTAATTTGGGAGTGAAAGGCTCAGTAACGCAATAAGTCTTTGCTATGCTGCTTAAATGTAATTACATACTTACATTTCTAATTGCATATTTAGTTACGTAAAGGAACACATTTAGATTTAATTTACATTCTATATCAACAGGTTTAAGTCTGCACATGTGTTGTCTGCTGGGTTTGACTTGGATTATGACAGAACAGGATAAAACAGAGTCATATTTCCTCTGCAAAACATGGCTATAAGCACAAAAACAAGCTTAGATTGTGATAAATATCCACACTTCTAAGTACAAACAAACTAACCCTCACTAGGTACCAAAGACTCAGTTAAACCATTTTACGTAAGAACAGTTTTCCTGGTGTCCATGTTCTGCCTTACCTGGAAGAAAGCGGAGGCCTTGGAGGAGCTGGCGCTCCTGAGAGAAGTCCACCATCAGGTGGGTCATGTTGTCTGTGGCTTTGGGTTTCATGGTCAAACGGAATGCCGGAGCCATCGTCACCCTGACAGAGAAAGTGTGTATATCACTTAAATAATAAACAGTGCTTTTTGTATGTACAATGATTTATGAAATAGTTAATAAATATAATGGCAGGAACACATGATAACGAGTAGTGTTAGAAAGACAAGCACAAAAAGAAATAAAATCACTGTTTAAACACCACATCACTACATTCAAATGTTAAGAAATAAATATGTATATAATTATTTTAATTATACAGATATGATCACTAATGAATTTCAAATTGCATTCCTCTCAAATGTATTTGTATTATATAAATATTATTTGTCACTATATAACTACTAGTTGTTACTAGTACCATTACATTCAAACTTGAATTACTGAAGTTTTTAGATTTTTAATACATCACTTAAAATGACTAATAACGTGTTCACATTTGCACTTTTGTCCATGAAAACATTGTTCATATAATAACAACTCTGTGTATTTTATTTCCCTTCTGTTTAATGTATTTGTTTTCTTTATCTTGTTCCTATTTACTTAAATATTTTATTGGTTAATATGAACTATTGATAACTTCATCAGATTCCAAAAATATCATAGTTACAAATAATATGCATAAAATACAAATTAGTAATGTATGGTAATTATAGTGACAAATCAAATTTTTATAATAAAAAAGATACAGATTTAAACATGAATCTTATGAAGCCCATAGCATGCTTGATAGCCAAGGCACATGACAATGAGTCAGTCTGTCACAACTTATACAGCATTTATGAGGACATAAGGCTTGATAATAAATAACTGTATCATACAACTGACAACTATTCTGTGATCCACCCACAGGCCGACACACATTCAGGCCCGCCCTGACCAAAAGGTCACTTTCCCCTGGGGTTAGCTACACACAACCAAATGCTTGCAATTACACACACACACACAGACACACACACACAGACACACACAGACACACAGACACACAGACACACACACACACACACACACACACACACACACACACACACACACACACATTTAAAGAGAGAGGGGGGGGGGAGTGAGAAAGCCTTAGCTGTCAGTCTATAAATGCATCCATCTATAGCTGCAAATGTGTAGATGCAATAATGAAATTTCACTCCCTCACATTATGTCTCACTGTATATTGATTTTGTCTGAGAGTCTTCCTGACCCACAACAACACGAGCTTCTGCCATGCGTTTGCACACTATTCCTGGTTATTTAGCTTGAAATTATTTCAGAAATGATCTCTGCTCTTATTTGTATCTGTAATTGATCAAAGTCCTGTTGATCTCTTAGCTGAAACTTGGCAGCCTCTTAAAATCCTAATCACAGTCTTAAGTGATTCACTGCTGGCTCATATTTTACAATATAAGTCTTTTTTTAATGACTTGGGAGTTTTAGTGTGGAAACTTTAACCTCAGGCATTTCACTCAGTGTCACAACTCTCTTAGTGGATGTGTACTGACCTCACATACCTGGTAGAAGACTTACACACCAGAGCGCTGAGTAATGCTGGCTGGCCGAATCTCAAGTTCAAGTTCTGTATTCAAGAACGTAATATATAATGTGATTTATACTGAATCAGTCAAAGTGTGCGGAGGCCCCTGCGAGCCCCCCACAGCTGGCTTATAAAAAGCCCAACAGAAAAACCTCCAGCGTCTCGTGCCTTTGAGATGACAAAATCAGCAGTGAGAAAAGCTCCCCATCCATCAGTCCCAGTGTGAGGAAAGGAGAGTGGCCAGCAGGAGGGGGGTGGGGGGGTGGGGTGTGGGCTAATAGCATGAAAGCATTGCTCTCACACTCTAACAATTATTTTTACCCTGTAGAAAAATAATATTGATCTGGCACAGACAAACAGGAACAAAGGAAAGTTTGTGAATCTTGACATGATGAGCAGTCACGGAAGGTAATGCTCTATGAAAGATGAATATGCACAATTGGTAATAATGTAAATATGAAGCCAGCTGAATACAATTTGGGAAAAAAAAAACATTACATAAGCACCCTTTATTGTGTTTGGATTTGGGCCTCTTTCATCCCAGTTCTTGAGCGATCGCATAACTGTTAATTTCCCTTTCATCATAGCTGCAGCATTAACTTGACTGACAGCTAACCTGAAGTACCTGTCTTGTGTGCGGTTAGGCACAGGGCTGGAAATTTCAACAGAAATCCTTGTTAGCCAACTACATTAAATAATAAATAAATGGGTTTTGTATTTTCCACTGTTGAATGTCTTGTAAGGTTTAAAAGGTTTAATTGTTGACTGAAAAATATGATTGACATAATTTTCTACTCACCCTGAACACAGCCAGGGTGTATCCCTGAAGTCCCAAATTCTGTTCAGTAGTTTTCCCCTGGATCTACAAAGCTACAAAGTATGGATGTCTACACCCTCAAATATATTCGTTGACAGAGCCTTCTATTATTTGGTTTATGGTAATAATATGGCCTTTCCCATTACACTCAAGTACACACTTACTTAATAATAATAAGAGCTCTTAAGAGTGATTCCTGGCTCCCTAAAGAACCTTTTAAATTGTTGTTTATTTAAAGAACAGTTTTTTGTAAATGTGCAAGTGTGAAGAAATGTTCCTTCTCATAATGTCACATGAAATATAATGAAATGTTTCTTTATGCCATTTAAAGAATTTTCATGGAATCTTGTGTTCAAACCAAGAAGCTATTAGGGACCTTTACTTTGCAACTCTGTAAACCAACAACTGTGTTAACCATAAACTTGCTGCTAAATTTTATAGGGACACACCCTAATAGGAGAGGGAGAAACAACGGGAGAGAACAGAGATGGATATACACAGGGGAAAGAAAAAAGCATTCTTAATTTTTAATGTTTGTTAATGCAACATGTATTTTTTTCTATGCGATATTCATTGAGACCCTTTTTACACAATGTAACAAGCATCTGAGTAAACTAAAAAAAAAAACTAAGTAAACAACTCATAAATCTGATAACAATATGCTCTCTTGGCCTTGACAATACCTAAATAACCTTTATGCTAGCTGTTATGGATTACTGCTGAACTGCCATCTCTTTTACTGCTTAATTTGATGTTCTAAAGGCATGCCATTTTTTCCCATAAAACACCATATTTTTTGAGATCTTACTATATTACGGCACTGAAATGTTGAATGTGTTTGTGTTATACAATAAACCACAAAAAAGACAAGGAACTCTTTCCAATTCTGTGTAAAGGTCTCTCTTCTGAAAAACCCAATGCCCAATGCTATTCTACAGATACAATCTCAGTGAAATGTGCAAGTGGAACATCAAAACGCAAACACCTGTGAAGGAAAGTGGCAGGCTGGTAGTTTTGAACACGGTGGCAGGGAACAGTGCGTGCACTGCGAAAGCCCTGACAGTGCAGACTTCTCACCACTAAAGCCTCAGCAGCCCCTATCCACACACCTGATGAGATAAGGTAAGGGTTCCCATATTAAGGCAGGCAAAAGGCAAACTACTGTATGCACCTATCAGAAAGTCAACAAATTCTTTCTACGCCATTTCCAGTCAGCATGTGCCAGTAGAGAGAGGGGGCTCTTTAAAAAAGACAAATGAGGGCTAGGTGTTGATGTAGGATCTGTGGCTCTGTCCCTTTGTCTGTCTTCTTTATCCTTCTCTCTATCTTTCCGTCATTCATCTATCTCTTTAAACCCTGGCTGTCAGCACAGCATTAGACTTGCAAACACAGCACAAGACAAAGCTCCCTGCTCTCAAGCTAAAGACCCCTCACCAAGCAAAACTAAGGCTTGTTTCAAAGTAATTACAAGAGACAACAAGAACCACAAAGGACTCTTTATCCAGAATGTGAGTGTGCATATAAGCATGAATGTGTGTGAGAGCATGCATGTGCATGTGTATTCACTGACATAAGCTTTTGATTCAGTATCGGTTAGGCATGCAAGACGTCCTTATTTTGAAATATTATGACAGCACCTGCAGAAGTTTTATATTACGTTTTTGCAGGTGAATCCGTTTTTTTAAGGAAAATTGAGAATCCTTTTCCTAGTTCATTCACTATAGTTTTATATTTAATAAAGTTAATTAAATGCATTTTTACTTCTGCAAATCAATTCAATTAAACAGTAAACTTACCTACCAACTTACCTATAACTATTTTCATGAAGTTTTACAAAGTTATCTCCTTTTTGAGAAAGCTATTTTCACATTTTATTTCTAACCATTGTTATTAAGAACTTATGAACATTTTAGAAGTGATGACTAATCAAAACTTCTTTTTAGACCAAATTTAACCATTGATCCTAGTTCTGGATATCCCGCTCTCATTCTTAAGGTCATCATTTCTATTAATTATTAGGTCAGCACTATATGTCTATTAAGTTTAAGTTTTGTACTTCTGTGAGAAAGAAATGCTCAAAAGCAAACTCTTAGGGTACAAAGATTTGAGGAGAGCACAAAATGTTATTTCTGATGATGTGCAAGAAGATCATTTGGTCTTTGCATTGCCAGTATTATACAAAATTAAGAACTGCTGAGAAGAGTTTCTTCAATAACACACCTGCACAAATAATATCATCAGATCTATCTGCAAAACTCAATATCAGCATGTTATTAAAATCATCTGATGACTATAGATGTTTCTCTAATGTGTCAGTATGTCAGTCATATGATGTGGTGTGTGTAGACGGCAAGAGTGAGGCTTAGTAGACTGAATCTTTACTGTGGGAGTGTGGGAGGCGGACCATCTCTTGATGTTGACAGTACACATGGCTGAGACACACCTAGGACTGAGGGGCCTGGGAATGGAAGGTTTGTTGGCACTACAAAACACAGCATTGTCATCAAGCCAAAGGTGACCTAGGAGAGAAGGGTGCTGTCCCCATGAGAGATAAAAAATTCCATGGTTTTATTTCACAATGTAACACATTCATGGAGTTGATACTCACCAAGACACACATGCATGACATGTATAATATACTGACACAAGTGTGTGGAATAAAAGTTAAGAATAAAATAAACTTGAAAAACATTAAATAAAATTAAGAAATAAGTAAGATTAAAAAAGATTACTTTATAAAAATAAGGCAAAAACTTAAATTAAAATGCATATTTTTTTATCACAGTGGAAATGTCACAGACAAGCTTTTCTTTCATTTGCAATCACAAATAAGCACAATTAATTTATTTTTAGAGCCATAAAAGGCAGAGAATACATTAAACAGAAAGGTAACACTTTCTGAACGAAAGCTTTCAGAAGGCTACATGACATCTACGTAGGTCTTTAATGACAAATTCCTTCATTCCTTTAATAAAATTCCTTCAACAATCACTTTTCATCAAGGTTGCTTTAATTGGTTCCACCTCAGAAAGTGTTGTGACAACTGACGCTTGTTGAAGCAAACATTTGTCATGGTTTATATATGTTTATGCCAATAATGCATGCAACATGTAGCCTTATAAACAAGTGTTACCAACAAAAATGACAAAACCCTAAAAACCTAAACATAAGTATCTTAGCTATCAGTATTTATTTTATTCACTTTATAATTTTCATAAGATTTCCACTTGAAATTTCCAATTATCTTAAGAAGCAAAAATCTGCACCCACCAAACAAAAGCTGTTTCCAAAAGTCCCTCTGACATTAAGCTACCCTTGGAAGAGACACTAACAATCACACCAGCAACTGCCCACACACACCTCAGCTTATTGTTTTAGGTGCCTCTAAAATGACTAAAGGAGAGATTTCCAAGGAAATTAGATTGAAGATTTTATATTTGTAAAAGTAAGAGCAAAGTAAAAGACCAAACAAAACATTTTGGAAATCCAAAAAATGTAAAACAAATTGATAATAGAACTATTGACAACAGATAGTGGTTAAAACTTTCATCTTTGAAAACCAAGTAGAATTGACATGACGAGAACACCTCCACAGGTAAAAAATCCACAGGTAACTCAGTGCTGTGGGTCTGAAAGGATGTGTTGAAGCCATTACTGACAAAAACAGAAATACCAAGAAAAGCAAAGTTACTCAAAAACACAGAAACTGGATATGTGGATGTCAGGTTTTATGCACTGATGCGTGTAAATTTGTAATCATTCGTATCTTGAATCAAATCATATCATGCATCTTAGTCCAGGAAATCACAGATCTCCACCATACTTAGCAGACAAGGCTGTTTCTGTATAATTGTATTTTAAAATTTAATTCTAGTCAATGCTCCAGCTGTGTTTAGTGAAACCTGTGTGCCTTTGTAAGTACATGAAAGAAAGAGCTTTTTTCAGATATGCCTTTAAAATAATTTGAAATGGAGGAGAAGACTAATTATTTGGAGATTCAGTGATTCCAAAATGCCTCTAAATCTACAGTGATGATTCTTAGAGAACCTTTTCAGTCTCTCCAACCATCTTCCTCAATGTTCATGGAGGACAAAACGACATGCATTTTTTCCAAGTTGTTATAAGCATAAGGGAATTTAGATTTGTATAGCCATTACCTGATTTATGAGGGTGCATACACTTTTGTCTCATTTCATGTGTATTCTCCGTTCAGTAAAACTGGAAGGAATCTATGACTGCATAGGAGTTTCTTGGATTTAAAAAAAGTCAAACATGCCTTAATTACTCTCTGTAAGCACCAAAATTGTTTTTCAAAAGGGTTTTAATTTTTTATTACTAAATTGACAGTCAAATAATTCTCCCCTCATATGTCCAGTGTTAAATAAAGGTAATAAACCACAAATGCTTTTTCCATCACCTTTTTGAAAAACTTAACCAAAGGTGCAAATAATTCTATATGGAAATATGTCTATATTCAGATATTCAGATGTATTTGTCACATTGCACAAAATGGCAATGATAAACCTCGGGAGGAACCAAGACTCAAATTGGAACCTGTTCTCCTCAGGTCGACCCAGAGAGAAAGGAATAGAATATTTTGAAATACAATGTATATGCCAAATATGAACAGAATTAGCAGAATATGGTCTACAGCAATACAAAATAATTTATTTTTACACCTAAAACCACTCAAATGTTACAATTTGGAAAGTGACTATTTTAGACATTTTTTCCACTGAGTGAACAACTTGTTGTAAACCGTTGAGGTTGTTTGGAAATGGAAAAACAATTCACAATGACGAATTTCAACAAGCCAACAAAAAGGGGAGGTGTTTTTGACAGACACCTCAGAAGGCACAATGGGAGATAATGATTAGTCCCACCAAACAGAGGAGTAATCTTCTGCACTCAAAAACAAAAGCTCATTCTTTAAGGCAATGCAGTCATTCCATCTGTCAATCATGCGGAGAGAGGGCTAAAGTCAGATTCTCCCTCTAGCAGTGAGTGACGGCTAGATTAAACACATATGCCTGCCATACAGGCTCCTCATACAGAGTCATAGTATTAAGCTGACAGGAATCTGTCAGGGAAATTTTCTCCAAGCAAAGCGGTAGGACTGCTATTTTGTGACTAAGCAAGTTGCATGGACAGTGTGTTCATAGTCAACAGAAGACACAACAGTCGGAGTCTTAACAGTTTAGCCCTCTATGACTATGACAACAAAACAAAGTGAACGGTTGAAGGGGAGAATGAACCAATTATCTCCCTTTAATGTGCCCTAAAGACAGTGAAAATACAATTATTTGCTTGTATTCTTGAGGCTAACATTTGTATATAAGCTTATCCCATTTTTTACATACTAAACCATACTATACATATAATAACCTGTACATACTATAACCTCTAGTCAGAATCATCATCGCACAAAGATCTTATGAATACAGCAAGGCAAACCCACATGTACCAACCCTGAGCAAGAGTTTCCAACTGTTTCAAGTGAAAGCATAAGACAGGACAATGATTATGAGAAGAGTGGTAAGCAAATCTCTTGCACCAGCTTGTTTTGCTTACATTCCGTCTGAAACTCGGCGTCACACTGAAATCAACGACATTTTACAGAGGTGTTCAGAGCACATTGATTGTTTAGATAATGCTCCGATACGGCCCACAAAAAAAATGAAAGAAAAAATCCCCAACCAAAGACTGGTAGAACCAGCCAAAGGGGAAACTGAAAAAGAAAACACACACAGAGAAAACAATCACCTTCAAAGACCTGAGTTATGAATTTGTCACTACATTTATTAACGTGATTATTCCTGTTGCTCTTCTCTCTCATTCATAAGACTAAGAGTCATCATCCATGTTAGCTCACCCATTCCCTCATAAAGAAAGGCCTTCATTGTGGGTGAACTGGGGCAGGTGTTTGATGGTGGCCCTCAGGCCCCAGGTTCAGATGGATAGAGAACATATGGAGTGAATGGTGGAGGTTGTGCAGGGGTTGGAGATGATCGCTGCTCTGTGCTGGCTGGGCCACAAAGAGCCTATTGATGGCTATGGTGGTAGACATGTGGAGATGCCGACAGCAATAAAACAGACACTCTTCAACATTTATGTCCATGTAGCAGGAAAAGAGAGAAATTCTGTGTCTAACGTGACCATGCATTTGAATGACTTGGCAACAGCTGTACATAAACCCCTATAGAAAGGCATATAAACTCCTGTACAAAGACCAACTGAATGCAACGAACTATGTTTTTAAAAGAGATATGTGAGTGTGAAAAAAATTAAAAGTTAAAAGTATACTCTTTACACCTTTAAAGGTTTCTTCACAGTCACACATGTCATTCACATGGTCATTTTAAAAAATGGCAGGTTGACCTGTCTTTTTCTGTTTCTGGCTCTCTCTGCCTTCAATACCCCCATAAAACCAGTTTGTGATGGATTTGCAACATGTGTTTTGGCTCATCTGTTGATCCTCAGACAGCTCTGGGCACAGTAAAGAACTGAAGTTGCAGGGATTGTCTGTGCCAAGCACACACAATCACATACCATCAACTCGCCAACTTTATGTAACACACACACACTTTAACACAAGAAACACACCACAAAATCACAATATTCAACATGAAATTTAATTATTCTCCATTCAGGGAGAGCATTAAAAAGTTCAGCAGACATGGAAAGCACTGAATGCGGTGACTGTTTTTCTAAATGATTCCATAACTGTGTCATGCGAGTGCGTGCCGGTCAAAAACTTCTATGACAGTGACAGATTATTTGGAACTGCTCCGATTGTGTCATCACAGCTTAAGCGAGATAACATTAGCATGAAAGGAAATTACGATAATAAACCATCTTTATGAGCCAAAAGATCATTATTGTGCTAATGCACATTTGCAACACTGACCATAGACATTACTCACTAGACTGGCCTGAGCACAAGATAAGACACTGAATAAACTGAGAGGAATGAGGTACTTGTTATTCCTTCAGAGATGCTCTCAGCAGCAACCCACAACTCCTTTTATACGACACAAAAATTAATGTTAAAATAAGTTTGGCCACTGTAGTCAGAAGGATACATGTCTCTTTCAACAACCGCATGATCCCATGGCAATAACTACAGTATAGCCTCAAGGATAGGTATAGGCCTGCCTGGATGGGCAGGTAGTCAGGTAGAACTTTCATACACGACTTCCCCCACACCTTGGCATGTACCCTATATGTTGGTAAGCACTGACCAGCATTAAGCCTCACCCATACCAAAAGCATGTGAATCCCTTGTCGTGCACAAAGCTGATGCCAGGTATTCACCGCATGCTGGGTTTAATTTTAGGAGGTGGTCATGTCAAACTGTCCTGTGCTTTTGCTAGAGGTTTCTAGGGGCCCCGTCAGCTGTTGCGGTCGCTGGCTCCCATACAGCCCCTTCGTTTCCAGTAAACAGGATGACAGACGAAAGAAAAAAAAGACTGCAGTGAAAAAAGACAGATGTGTGCTTGTTGGACAAATGGACAGATACGCGATTGAATGGGCTCAAGAAACATTTTTGTTTGGGTCCATTGTAGAGAAATACTGTACTGTGCAGATTCAGTTTACTAATTTTTTAGGCTAATTCAATGCATCACATAACGTCGAAATTTGGGCTTTAGCTGTTAAAAAGATGCAACACTCTTCAAAAAATACCGCAAAAGATTTTTGGACTAAATGGACTTTGGACTTTTAGATTGTAGAAGATTCTGGATTATTCTTATAAAGGAACCTTTGGGAAGTCCACATAATAATGAGGTTCTGCACCAGTTAGGCTGTTTGCAGAACCATGTGTCCAGGACAGAGAAGATGACATTCATATTTAATTGTGGCAGGACGTGCGTGCAAACAGCACAGACCTCTCTTGCCCTGCATGCGTACCTCAAGAAGCCTCTTTGCTCACCTCGCGCAGGTACCCACGCCTCGTCTGCACGCCTGACGGACATTCCCAGGGCAAACATTTGTGTTGGGACCTCACACGCTCCTCCTCCCCTCCTCACCACCCCAAACACCCTCCCTCCCTCTCTCCTTCCTTCCCCCCTCCGCGTTTGGCCCGAGGCGGCCAATCGGCGGGCGCGTAGTAAGTCGGACCCTCTTCCCGCGTGCGTCTGCGGAGTCAAACTCGCGCCGGACGTGGAGAAGCGAGCGCTCGGGCCAGTGCGCGCCACGGGGCCGGAACGATGAACCCGCTTGCGCTCGGAATGGCGGGATGAAACTTGATCGCCAGAGCCCGGAGGTGTGACCGACCGACCTACCTACCTACCTTAAAGAGAAAGGGGGAAAGAAAAAACAAACCGAAAACAAGAAATGGCTTCTTCCTCCTCCAGCGAACTCATTAGTGTAGACGAGATCAAGAGGGAGAGCCCGAGGACGACGCTGGACGAGCTGGCGCCGCTCGCGCCGAGCGTGGAGGAGAGCGCGCCCTCGTCTTGCGTAGCCTCTCCGCTCGCCTTCTCGCCCGAGCAGGTGGCGTGCGTGTGCGAGGCGCTGCTGCAGGGGGGCGACGTGGAGAGGCTGGCGCGCTTCCTGTGGTCCCTGCCGCAGAGCGAGCTTCTCCGGGGCAACGAGAGCATCCTGAAGGCGCAGGCCATAGTGGCCTTCCACCAGGCGCGCTACCAGGAGCTTTACTGCATCCTGGAGAGCCATAGCTTCAGCCCGGCCAACCACTCCTCTCTGCAGGACATGTGGTACAAGGCGCGCTACAGCGAGGCGGAGAAGGCGCGCGGCAGGCCCCTTGGCGCCGTAGACAAGTACCGACTGCGCAGGAAGTACCCACTGCCTAGGACCATCTGGGACGGCGAGGAGACGGTCTACTGCTTCAAGGAGAAATCGCGCAACGCGCTCAAGGACATGTACAAGAGGAACCGCTACCCTTCTCCGGCCGAAAAGAGGAACCTGGCCAAAATCACAGGACTCTCCCTGACCCAAGTCAGCAACTGGTTCAAAAACAGGAGGCAGAGGGACAGGAACCCGTCTGAGGCGCAGTCCAAAAGGTAAAGAGAGTCTAGAAGTGCGTATGACTCAAAGAGCTGAAATATACTGTATAGTAAAGGCAGTGCAGTACATTAACCTACGCAGAACTGTACTGTAGTTCAGTTCGTGAAGTGCACGCCTTACTCTATTACGGTCAAGTCAGGTAGGTCTGTTGTCATTTCAACCATACAGACACAGCACGCAATCAAACGAAACAACGTAGTGTATGCAGAACTAGTTCAGTGGGTGTATGACTCTATTATAGCGTAGGTGGTTCAGTCACTGGGGCAACTTACCTTATGAATAACTCTAAGCCATTAAAACCTACGTATAGGACTGTGCTGAAATGCAGAACAAGCATACCAGCGCTGTGTGTGTGAAAGAATTCCACTGTTTTCCAACTTGCTGCTCACAGTGTGAAGAAATATGGCAAATCAGTTTGACATTTTCTTGACTGTTTGAAATATTTATTATCTCGTTAAGAGATCTCAGATTATAAATGACAGGATCTAAGAGCGTTAGAGGTGTTGTTGAGGGGGGACCACGTTTCTACAGTGTTTTGAAACCCGAAGCTTTTGCCCGTTTAAATGAGGTGTCGTTTTTTAGAATGGCGCAGCGTGCGCTCAAGGGCGAATACTGCAGGGAACTCCAGACCCTCCAGAGAAGACTCGGAACGGGCGTTATTTTTAATGCTACTCGATAAACAAACGAAGCTTTGCTTTGACTGCCTATTGTTTATGTTTGCGTGTTGGTTTTTTGGTTTTAGAGCCATTGTCCACACCCTCATAATCAGCGGAGAAGATCTAGCCCCTCTATCTCCTGACGTGGACAAAGCACTCTTCACAGCGTGGGTCATTTAGGGGCAGATAAGAAACTGGAGTGTGTGTGTGTGTGTGTGTGTGTGTGTGTGTGTATGTGAGTTAGTGTGTATTGGTGGAGGAGCTACACATTCACCCCCCGCGTGCACCTGGTTCCCATGATTTACTGACACTCTCATGCAACCAAAATAACTCCTTTCTCACCACACCCACCCACAAATGGCAAAGCCATAGGTTGCTTTTATCATAAATAATACATCAAAAGTCTTGTAAATACGGGAGGTCAAACGTTTTTTTTCCATCTACGTCAGCGCCGAGAAGTTGCAGAGATCTTAATAAGGCATAAATACGCCTGCGATCACTCAGACAAGACATATTTCTGGTCTGCAATGTCCACCCTGTGCGCGCCCTCGTTAGATGAGAAAAGTTCTCGTGTCAATAAGACCCTTTGTATGGTTTGGCCGCCTCGGTCGCTCCAAACGGCCACCCCCAGCTGTCCCAGTCAGTAAGGAGACTCGCAGAGGCTCTCGGCTCTTCATCTGTTGGCTGACCCTGAAGGCAAGGAGTCACTTTTAGAAGCTGAACCGAAGACACAAATGTTTGTTGCGATTTTGATCGCTTATTTTCTTGATTTTTTTTCATATAAAGTAAAGCAAACAACTTTCAAATTGGAGGCACCATGTTTATTTTGTAAATAAAAAAATGCTAGATTATTATGTATTTCCACTGTTCCCATAAAGGACGATTCCACAGTAAGCTAGACAGAGATAGTTAGGAGGGATGTGCATCAATTATTTAGGGCAATATAAGCCTCTATCAGCAAAGAGCACGGGTCTATTAGAAGGAAGCACACTACAATTAGTATTGCCCTACAGTTTCACATGGGCCTCCATGTGCTTCATCCCTCTTATGGTTCATTTCACTTATCAGCTTTCATTCTTTTATACTCAGACTTGAATATATGGTTGAGAATTGGCAGAAATGAACACTTGTGTATTTAAAAAAATCGTGGTGATTAAATAAATAAAGCATTTGTCTAATGCTTCAGACAGCACAAAAAGTGGAGAATTAAAATTAACTAATTGGACAAATTGTAAGCTGTTCAAATTTCATAGGCATCATGCTGGGTATGAATACACAGTAACATTGGAATCTCTGTGAAGTATACTGTAATAATGTGGAAATTGTATGCATGTGTCATAATGCAAAGTGGAGAAATATTATCCATATTATTATCCATATGGATGCCAGGTGTTGGAACCATCATGACAGCACTTAATAATTATAACTGGATTGTTCAGTAGATTTAAACAAAGCTACCAGCCTGACAGTTTTGCTTATGGTAGTATTTACAGCCTAAGGACATCCACAGAAACACATTTTCTTCATTATCTTCTTAAATAATGATAGCGTGTAACAATGTGCAAGTTTAAAGCTAAGTTTTATAAAAGCTTTCTCCTGTGTCTTGCAGTGAATCAGATGGAAATCACAGCACAGAGGACGAGTCGAGTAAGGGACAGGAGGACCTGTCTCCTCGTCCCCTCTCCAGTGGCTCTGCTGGCTCAACCACCCATGGGTCTAGCCCTGCTATAGTATACTCTGATGGTACCGCCACTGTCATCCAGCAGATCGGAGATGTCAAAATGTCTCCGCTCTCAGCTGGAATGGGCTTCAATGGTGACTTGGCAAGTGCCAACTCGCACTATCTCAATGGTGGAGCCTATGTTCAGTCGCACAGCAACAACAGTGTCCTGAATGGACTTGGAGCCACAGGTGGCCACTTCTTGACCTTTGATCCTCAAAGGGTCTCCCATGCACAAGAAAGGCTTCTGGGTGGCTCCTCTGTGTCCTATGCTTCTTACTCGATGGAGGCTCAGGAAACAACAGTAGGAAAGCTAGATGGCTTGCAACCTCTGGTTTCCCATTCAGAGGACGGAGCAGCACCTTCAGTAGTCACCTTTGCTACCACCCCTTCTTCGTCGTCTTCTACCTCTGGAGCTCCTCACCTTAACAGCTATAGCATGGGCAACCTTTCTGGGGTAGAGAACAACCTTGGTCTCCCTCCTTTATTGCTACCGCCGTCATCTACAGCACCCTCTCATGGTAGGAGAACAGCATTTTCATGTAAATGATAAAGCAAAGCACAATCAGTAACATAAAATGATTGTATTTACTGAATGTTGTTGACATGGATTTTAGTATCATTTTCAAATACCTGACTTATTTAATACATAGACATATACTTAAACTCAACCTTGGTGTATCCAGATTAACAAGGCCCCACAGAAGCATGTGAATTCTAGAACCAGGCTTGTTGTATTAGAATTTTGCAGCATCTGTTATGCCGCACGATATGCTGCATCTGGAAGTACATGACCAAAAGATCAATTCAGGCATTAGGCCTCTTTGCTTTCGTCTCTCCCTTGTGTCTGCACAGAAGTTGGCACGAACTGCAGATCATCACTGCTTTGGAGTATGTTACTACAAAATATTTCATGATGTTGACGTTCCAAAGCCAGCCACAATGCTTTGTTCTATACAAAGGGCAGAGGTTCAAGGGTTTTTTAAGAGTAGATTGTGGGTCAGGAACAGAAGAAATGCATTGTGGGTAAGAAGTGGGGGTGGGCAGGTCAAGCTTGCAGTGACTTCAGGATTGTACCAAATAACAGGCCTCAGTGACATTATCCCCACCTCCTCTCTATGGCCCTAACCACGCACTAATGGTTCTTTCCATGAATATTTTATAGCCACATCAATAACAGCAAGGCTGGCTGGGTGCTGCTGCTCTCTCCATACAACCCCTCATCTTTTTCATCCTTTAATATGCAGTTTACGAGCCACATAAAAACAAACCCACCCCTGGCTGAACTTTCGATCTAGGAGGAAAAACAGTTGAGCCCGAATTGTTCATCAAAAAAAAGGACAATATTAAAATTGTTTAGCCAAAACTTTTCTTAGCCTCTGTCTATAATTTTAATGGCTATCCTATAAAATATATATTCATAAAACATATTTGGTTTGATGTCCAATTTTGCAGAAACACAAATGATATTTGTCTGCTAGGTAAAGACTCTAAATCCTATTCTAACAAATGCAGAAGCAGAAGACACAGGCATATACCGCATTGACCAATTATTACAAATATATATTTTTTTCATTGCATTTATTTATGCTTGGAAAGTTTGAGAGCAGCAACATTTGTCCCTGTTTATGTCATATACCTTACATTTTTTAATAAGTATTGACTGGAGTTATACGGGAAGCTTACTGAAAAATGTGGTTCTACCTCCAGTAAGTGAGTGTGAGATGGCAAGAGGAAGGGGGTTGGGGGAGCATGATTATTTATCAGACATTCAGCAAGCTTAATGGAAGAAAAGGGTCTGGCCAAGTGCCAGAGCCTGTCGCTCTGGGAGTTATGTGCCAAGAGCTGCATACTAGAGTTACAAGGAAATCACAGAGAGTGCAACCACAAACAGAAAATAAAAAAGGTGTTTCATTTTATATTTCACAAGAAAAAGTACTTGCAATGCAGAGGTAAGGGAAAACTAGAGAGAAATAAAGAGAGTAGAAAAGAGTGAGGAACTGAGGAATAGAATCGATAGGGGGAGAGTTAAAAGAAATGCACCTGTATAAGTTCTAACAAAAGACAGAATTGTGGTCTTTTTTTCCCTTTTCACATTTTCTCTAGTAATCTTCTCTGGTGCCTACAGTTATGAGCTTTGAGACAGGCTCCTCCCGCCAGTTCCTTAAGAAGCCCAGTAGAGTAAACTGAGACAGCATTAAAAAGGGTAGGCAATGAAACCAAGCCAGTGTGTATGTGTATGTGAAGTTAGCCTTGTGGTTACCCTGACGAGACAGGGTGGAATGGTCTGCTCAGTTCACTGACCTTGTCTCCATCCTTTTTCTTTACCCCAACAGGTTCTACTCCACTGGATGGCGTAGTCAGTGACTCATCCCAACATTCAAGCCAGCCCCTGCTCTATACACTCAACCAGGTGGTTAAGCAAGAACCATTGGACATTGGGGTGGGCTACACATACACCTCTGGCATGCCCTTGGATCAAACTGGCAATCTGGGCTACACAGCCTCTCTGTTTCTGTCCTCCAACCTCGGCCCCTCACCTGACAACAGTGGCCCCCTTGCTCCTTCTGCCACAATCGCTGTCACCTCTGTCCTGTCCAGCACAGAAGGTCACACGGCTCTGACTCATTCTGGCTGTGGGCTCCAGGAGGGCAGGAGCACTCTGCCTTCAGACTACACGACCCAAGATGCTCAGCTGCCCCTGTCCAACAACCTAGAAGCCTCTGCAGTGCCTGGAGAGGGGCAGGTTTGTGGGGATTTGGACATGGAGGGCAAAGAACTGGCCAAGTTGCAGACTGTGCAGATGGACGCGGACAGTGACCTCTGACCCCTGTGAGCACATTATCAAAAGAGTTTTTGGATGTTTTTTTCGCCCACTGTGGACTACTTAGGTCTCCTATGCATACAGTCTCAAAACGAAATACTTTCTTGTTTCCCAGATAATGTACACAAGACGGTGAACTAAATGCGCAGTGCCTTTTTCGACCCCAAACATGTAGCCCAAGATATTCCGACTTGCACTCGGTACGGCTGCAGAATGTACTCATTAATGCACTGACCTTATGAAGATTATGTCTCAGCACTGTCATTTCTCTCTTACAGTAAGGGAGACTTTAGTAAGAGAGAGAAAGAGAGAGAGAGAGAGAGAGAGAAAGAAAGAGACAAAGAGATAGAGAATGAGAGAGTACAAAAGAATAAAAAGAAAGAGACTTGTGAAGAACTGCGTAAAAAACGACCGATGAGTTTGATGAGTCTTGCAAATGTCATTGCACAATCTTTGCAACTTTATACTAATTCTTTTGTTTTCCTCTTCAATATTTTATCAAAGCACAGATGTTTAATTTTTTGTTGTTATTGCTGTTGTTTGGTCTTTTATATTTAATTTTTTTGAGAGTGAAATAGTAATGTGAACAATATTTTGTTATGTTTTGCTTTTTAAACTTCAGTTTCAGCAATGACTTTTCCGATTTAAACATACTTGACAACTTCGTGTCCTTCTTGAGGTGTATTCTCGGGCATTCAGCGACTGGTTTTATGTGCCTTCCTTAATGAAATGCAACAAGGAAATGGTCTCAGATGCAAGGAAAATAAGTGTTTGTTTTATGCTTTTTTTTTTCATTCTTGCTTTGCCCATGAACAAAAAACAAAAACATTGCAGTGCATTTA
The DNA here is from genome assembly GCA_037974465.1 of Brachypetersius altus. NCBI lineage: Eukaryota > Metazoa > Chordata > Actinopteri > Characiformes > Alestidae > Brachypetersius > Brachypetersius altus. Next base: position 8,257,432 of record JBBPDB010000153.1, on the reverse strand, counting down.
GCAATCCTGCAATGAATATAACGCTTAATGTATGAGTTACAGGCCTAGCTTGCAGACAGGAATTCTGCACATGCTGTAAATGATTACAGGGCCTAACCAGTGGGTTTAGAAATGAAACAAACTTATTTTTCTAAACCATTCACCCCTATTAAATCTTTATATTTATATATGCATAATGAATGGTGAATGGATTTTCTATGTCACTGATACCAGTGTTTCACTTTGGAGTCCTGAGCTTGACAATTGAATAACCCAAGAAAATGACATCACCTTTGGATGAATCATACATTATTGGGAGCAGTAGGTAAGTTGGCTCTGTGTTTTGAACCAATAGCGTGACATCAGTACTAAGGAAATCCAAGACTGTCTCTATTTAACAAGATTAGGCTACAACTTGGGCCTCCAGGACAGCTGGCTGTGATCCTCAGACATTACTAATGCATGAATGTATGCATATGCAGCATGATGGAGATCAAGCTCATGTTCTCACTATGGGTGTCCTCTGTGATCATTTGCCAATGCCTGGCAGCTGCATACCACAGGTCTCTCTTAAAGTGTCATATGGTACCTGTCATGGCCAAAAGAGAAGGTCATCCAAAAAAGAAGAGTGGATACAGAAAAGTTGCATATCCTTATTGGCTTTACCCAGTGCTCATGTACATGCCTGAACAGGAACAGGTTCCTGGCTCCTGGTTGTTGATTGTTATTCACAACTTTGTAAAAAGAGAAAGTGTGAAAAATGGCTTGTACGTTGATAGAAAATCTCACATATTTTCAGGCTGGAACAGCTTTACAGCATCAGATCTTTTGTGTGCCACCTGCAACTACATGTAGCGTTCTATAACGTATGCTGAGAAGGACAGAAGTGGGTTGTCAAAAGTTTGTAGGTGCAGATGGGATAAGAATTAGCTTTGGTAAGGAATAGGTGCCCTGTCGTGGGAACATTTCCTTCTTGAGACACCAGGCCAAGTGAGTGTAAGCTAATTGAATGGCGCCCAGGTAGGACTGTCTCCGGCACACAAAGGGGTGGGGGGGGAATTCACAGGTAAAGAATCTATTGTTACCTGTGCAAAGGTGACCCTGTCGCCTAGGGCAGCAGATTAGCTGATTGCTAGGTATCGAATGGCACCTCCTGGAATATTGAAGAGTAAGAAAGCACTTTTGTTTGGGGCTTTCGAGCTAAGAACCAGTGGCCACAAGCAAAGGGACATGTGTGTTTCGTGTCCCCTATTTCCCTTGGGCTGCCTGTGTGTCAGCCGGTGTGTGTGAGGCGAAGGTATCTTGTTGCATTGCTGTATTGTTAGGATATGGACGTCACAGCGTCTCCGTGTGCAGTGAATGGGGTAGCTTTTTGTGAAACCTTTTGAGAGCTTATCATCTCCTAGGACATAAGTACAGCACAGAGGAGGAGAACACACCTTCTCATCAACCCAGTCTTCAGTTTCACAATAAATATGAGGGAAGTAAGGGGAAAACGAATGTTAATATCCAAACTTTACCCACAGGCTTAAAATGCACGATATCAAAAAGTCAGATGGCGCCAGGGACACTGCCTTCAGCTTGTCCTTGCGTATTTTTTCAAACTTGGTGGCAGGCACATAAATGCTGGCTGTGGCAAGCTGTAAAAAAGAGGGAACCCTGCAGAAGTGGGCTTATTAAAGAAGCTGACCCCTGACTTTTGCAAGCGCTTTCAAAGTGTGACATTTAGTGCGCTGCCGCAGCCTGTGAGGCGCGGGTAACCTGAGCCAGAGCCCAGCGTGCCCCAGCCCTACACACTGTGCTAATGTGAGGTCAGAGGCCAACTGGGTTTGTATGACTCACAGGCCCACCACTTCACACACACACAAACACATAGGAAAGAAAAGATGAGGTACATGTTCACTTTCTGCCTACCATAATATTGTCTGTCAGTGAGAGAAAAAGTATAATTGCTGTGAACAACACAATTGCAGGCCCCTAAAAAAGTTTTTTTTTGCTCATTTGAATAAATCATTAAGTGCCCTTGAAAATCTGTCTGTCAGCAAATCAATGAGAAAGTGCTGTGCCTAAGAAAGTAGGATAGGTAATGGACACCAGATAGACTTTTACAGACACGTACACAGTCTCTCTCTCTCTCTCTCTCTCTCTCTCTCTCTCTCTCTCTCTGTCTCCCCTCTCTCTCACCCGCCCTCTTTGTCTGCCTTTCTCACAGACAACACACACACTTCTTCTTTTATAAGATGAGAGAATCTTCTTGTTTAAGATGAGAGTTGATGTTCCGACATGTATCAAAAAGATAAACAAAGGTAGGCCCTCCCATTATTGAAGGAAGAAATACAATATTTGCTAAAACAGTGCAGGCCAACACAAACATGAGGTCCTCCAGGCCAGCAGAGGTCAGTATAACATAAATGTTGAGCGATGGGAAAATCCACTGGCCTGACTCACATATTTTGCGGTGCGGCCACATTATAGCTAAAACAATTTCTGGACAGATATCTTAAATATTTTAAATCATTAGATTTGCTTTATGATATAACGAGAGAAAAAAAATCCTATTCATTATCAGATGATAATAAGTCATAAGTGAGAAGTAAAAAAGAATTCCCACACTTTAGATAATTTTTGCTTATGCTGTAAATGTTAATAAAGGATTTGATTAATATTTGACAAGCGATCTGTGTAAGGAATAATCAGTGGTGTTATTGTCCACATCTCCATTTTATTTAAGATCGTATTTAGTCAAATTAGTTCCATTAGTTTAAATAGTCAAATAGGGACTTTATATGAGCACAGGACAATCATGTCTGCTGTGTAATAAAACTCAAGTATGCAAGTATGCTTATGAATCTTAGAAATAAAAATAGTAAGAGACTGTAGTTGTATAAAAGAAATAAATAAAGCGAACAAACAAGCAATTGGCAAAAATAATTACAAAAACTGAGCTGCTCAAACACAATTTGAAATGTAACTAGAACACATGATAATAGGTATTTAACTATTTATTTAGATAATAGTTACATGTTATTTATTTTAACGTGTATTCCCAAATCTTTAATTTTCGACAGAGATGCACGGATGTGGTGCAGTGCAAATTAACTTTTCGCATTCTATTTTCCCTTTTACGCTTCAGAAACATCCTGTAAAAAGGAGGACAGTAGCCTACTGATGACTAATCTATGCCACCGTGCATTGCCACTGATCATCGTTTTGCATCTCAAAAAAATCTAAGTACTTAATATAGGGTATCTGGGTAGGATTAACAAAATACCAAATGTAACCAATCGAAATAAAATATTTCAAATCAAATCACACACACACACACACACACACACACACACACACACACACACACACACACACACACACACACACACACATATATATATATATGTGTGTGTGTGTGTGTATATATATACTACAACCCTTATTACTTATATACATTCATATACATACATTACATACACGAACATTTGTGTAACTAACTAGTTAATTGAACTAATGCATTAAAGTATTTCAGCCCAATTGCTCACCGTTTAATACCAATAATTATCGTCTGAACAGTCATCATCGAATTTATTTCAAAGAAGGCACACTAATAATTCTAATAATATTATTTGAATGAAATAATACAGGAGGAAATAATACCGCATACAACAAAATAATTTTAAACAAAGGCTTATTTAGCACGACAGGACATTTCAGGTCGATTGAGACTTCTCAGATAGCGCTTAATGAAGTTAGGTGAATTGTTGTTTGTGTTTGGGTAGCTGAGCTAGTGAGGGTGACTGGAGCCTCACTGCTCTGACACCATTCTGCCTGTGCAGGAGCCGGTTATGTTAGACACTTACCTCTTAAACAAACATCCACTGGGGGTTCACAAAAACGCAGCAGACACACATTGCTTGAACACAACGTATAAGAACACACAGCCACTGAAACTATGAACAGACTTGCATCCGTGACTTTAATGCGAGCTGTTGTGTGTTTTTGCCCAGAAAGAGCTTTATAGTGTGTCGACCGTCGATATGTGGCGTTGCGGTCGCCGGGCCTCGCCTTGGGGCCATAAAAGAGCACATCTTGAAATGATCAAGGTCTGAGAGCGGGCAGGGCCTTTAAGGAGGGGCGGTGGAGACATTACAACAAGCAGAGCCGTCAATCACACCAGCAAGCCTTGGAACTGCAGAGGGATCCTCGAGCGAGATGACGCATGAGCCTGTATGTCGTAAGAACCAATAAAGCCTACGGTTCCACATCGCACATGGCAAACAACACGGGCCTCGAACTGGTCAAACTATAGCAAAACACGTGCTTTTGATTTGAGTATTTCTATCAGAGCAGCAGATATAACTATCTTCAAATAAACTAATTATGAATAATTTCTAATATATTTTTAATTAGTAATGCATTGTGTTCAACTGTTTTACTAAAAAAGTCAAATAATTTGTTTGACTGGGATAAAATGTGTTCACTCTATATTGTCTAAACCTTTGAGGTTAGAAACTGATGTTTAGCTCCGACAAACTAACTTCTCTTCTCTGAAGCTCGTGGTCATGAAGGCATATCATCATGAGGCAGTGAATATTGAGTTATTTCTTTCAGAAGTTCTTCTTGCTGACCTTAGAGACACTGTGCACAAAAAAGAAAAAAAATATTTTCACAGGTGCCTGAATTTGACTCTAAAACCAATTAACTCTGTTTTATCTAAGTGACCCAGAGCTCATCTAAATTGATAGGAAAGTCCAAATTTCAGTACGGTGCGATGGGGCAGCGGGGCGGGTCTCGAGCCCGTCGTAGTCTCTCTGGTTGTACTGAAAATGGACGCTGCGTCTCAAATTAAATTATAAAGAGGTGCTCCATTCCGGGTGAGTGATTGTGAGCTTTGCGTCGCCCTGGTGTCATGTTGCAGATTTCGGCGCAGATAAAGAAATGCGATCTATTCCTTAAAACAGCGTCTGGGCAGCAAAGAGCTCGCCGAACACAGAACTCATTTACTAATGCACTGGTTTTAGATTTCACTGTACAGAAAGGGGGAGAGGAAGAAAGGGCGAGAGGGGAGAAATACTTTTTTCTATGTGGCAAAAGAAAACAAATTATCCTGCAGTCATGTGGGCTATTCGCTTTGTTAAACTGTGCATCTAAACCTTTTATCAAAGACGAATGGACTGAAACAGTCTTAAATCTCCAAGAAATCATTTCGTAGACCCGTTTCTCTGTGGGTGATATCAATTTATCTATCTATCTATCTATCTATCTATCTATCTATCTATCTATCTATCTATCTATCTATCTATCTATCTATATGTATATATATATATATATATATATATATATATATGTGTGTGTGTGTGTGTGTGTGTGTGTGTGTATGTGTATGTGTGTGTGTGTGTGTGTGTGTGTGTGTGCTGGATGGGTCATTCTTTCACATCATTATTCAGAACCCTTGGGGTACTTCTTTATCTCTCGGCTATCTCCTCAACTTTAGAGCTGGATTGGTTTTTAATGGAGCGCTGAGTATCTCATCGCCGCGCGCGCGCCGGGACCTCACGCACTGCGCTCTGCGTGTGCCTCCACAATGAACACCAGTCATGCAATAAAGCGATCAGGTGTTTAAATGCGATGAATGGGCATCCCTGAGTGGCCCGTGAGCATCTTTTTGCAAATCGTACTGTGCTCTGTTCAGTTTCCGTATCAGGACCTAACTGTCCACACTGAGTTTACCGTACACGCATCGAAGAAAAAAGTTTTTTGGAGAAAAAAACATAAAGGCTTCTTGACGTCAAGTCCGCACACAGAGCGATGTGGGCTGTTATTTATGAACCCATTAATAATGCAACGGCTGTAAAGTTAAGTTAAATGCGCCACCAGTGTCTGGACAAAGTGGACTTAAGGTGGGATGAGAGCGAGCGCAGCCCTGAGAGACGCGCTGTAATTGATTAGTATCGAGGTGCTCTACTCCCCCAGGTAAAACTGGAGATGGGGGATCCAGTTTCAGACCACCACGTTCCCGAGGGAGGAAACGGGAGCAGAGCTCTTTCTGCGCTGCTCTCAGGATAGGACGGACAGAGAGCCAATCAGCGCGCGCGCAGGGTTCTTTTAGCGCGATACGAGTGGATAGGGGAGCAAACAGCGTCTCCAACAAACGTGAACATCTCCAGCGTCTTGTCGTGTGCAAGGAAGCTTCTTCAACTTCCACTTCAGAACAGGCTAGCGCGGTGGGGTGGCAGGCAATCGCCCACCTATCGGCTCTTCTCAGAAATCCCCCCACCAAAAAGAGCGGTGAGGCGATTGTAGGAGAGCGCGCGCCAACGACGTCATGTCAATGTTGCCCTCTTTCGGGTTCACCCAGGAGCAAGTGGCGTGCGTGTGCGAGGTGCTGCAACAAGGGGGGAACCTGGAGCGCCTTGGTCGCTTCCTGTGGTCCCTGCCGGCCTGCGACCATCTCCACAAGAACGAGTCGGTGCTCAAGGCCAAGGCCGTGGTGGCTTTTCACCGGGGCAACTTCAGGGAGCTCTACAAGATCCTGGAGAGCCACCAGTTCTCCCCGCACAACCACCCCAAGCTTCAGCAGCTCTGGCTGAAGGCCCACTACATCGAGGCCGAGAAGCTGAGGGGACGGCCGTTGGGCGCCGTGGGTAAATACCGCGTGCGGAGGAAATTCCCTCTCCCCCGAACAATATGGGACGGAGAGGAGACGAGCTACTGTTTTAAGGAGAAATCCCGCGGCGTCTTGCGGGAGTGGTACACGCACAACCCGTACCCCTCTCCCCGGGAGAAAAGGGAGCTGGCCGAGGCTACGGGGCTCACCACCACGCAAGTGAGCAACTGGTTTAAGAACCGGAGACAGAGAGACCGAGCCGCCGAGGCCAAAGAGAGGTAGGGGGACACCAGCAGTTCACTTCCGTCCACAAGTTTACACACCCTCAGCTGATTGATACACCAGGCTGTTCGTAAATAACGCTATACATTTATATTGCCAGTGAGGTTAAAACTGCTTCTCTTGATTGTTTTTTAGCCAAAACGCTTTTTAGAATGCATTAGTTCCTTACTAAACCTACATTTAATACAGGAATTTATTTATATTTCTTAAGGATCCTTAAAGAGTGGGCTTTGTCAGAAGCACTTTTTGGGATCATTCACTATACATATTTTGAATTGAACACTCAAGGCATTTGTTTAAATTCCAGGTTGAATTCAACTTTAACTAGCTCCGATTCTTATCAGTGCCTTGTTTCCAAGACAGATAAATATTTTAGGTCAAATATTTGTGTAAGATTTTTTTGTTAATTTACTGTGTTTCTGCCAGATACTGCCTTGGGTACGTATTAATAACGAAATAATAATAAACTAATGTAATAAAATGTATAAATATATACTGCAAAATATTATAAAGGCAGGGAGGACGTTGACAGGTCTATCTTTGCATTTCACTTGCAAAGAGGAATTGACAAAAAGGACACGGATTGTTTTTTTCGGATTAGCTTTACCATTATATCACTGTATTATTTTTGCTATACTATTGTATAACTGTATTGTTTTGCTGTATCATTACACTACTTAATTATTTTTCTATATCATTGTATCATTGCATTATTTTACTGTATCATTACATTACTGTATTATTTTGTATATCACTGCACTGTTGTACGAACATAATATGGTTTCGTTTTGCTGTATCACAGCAACTTTAGGAAGAGTTAAAAACATTAAACTTTGGCTAAAAATATTGTTATTCTTTCTCTTCAAAATTGACCTAATTAACACTGACGGTATTCATTTATTCAGTGATTGGCAGGCATGGGTAAATGTATTTGTAGACTGAAAGGTTTCATGCAATTAGAAAAGTTTAATAACTTTAATAATAGCTTAATAATAATTTGTACGTCTGAATTTCTTTGTAGGGAAAACAGCGAGAACAATAACTCAGGCGCTAACAAACAGAGCCAGCTGTCCCCGTTGGACGGCGGGAAGTCCCTAATGTCCAGCTCGGAGGAGGAGTTCTCGCCCCCGCAGAGTCCTGACCAGAGCTCCGTGCTTCTTCTGCAGGGCAACATGAGCCACCCTGGCGCGCCCGCCTACACTATGAGCGGCCTCGGCGCCACGCAGACGGTACACGGCATGCAAGGACACCCCCATCAGCTCCAGGATTCATTACTGGGACCTTTGACATCGAGTCTAGTGGACCTCGGTTCTTAAGCCATTAAGACTGAGATTTTATTTATTTTTTTGTTTCATTTTGTACGGAATAATAGAATGAGATCCGCCACTTTACTGTAGATATGAAACATGAACGCTTTAAATCTAACCCCCAAACCCATAGTCTTTTATTTTCTGGTAGGATTTCACGGTAGGTTTTTTTTTCCCATGGTAGGCTAACAGCCGCATGGACTGACATTTGCCAAGTCGTTAAACTGGACAGAAGACAAAAGCAAAAGCAGTTAATAAAACCAATGCTCTTCATCAAACCTCCAATACGCCTTTTTGCAGTATTTGATTCTGCAGCATCCACATTTCTGGACACTTGAAGGCTATTCTATTTAGATACGTCTTTTTATTATTTAATTATTTATTTCTTATACTTGAGATTATTCCTATAACTTGATTACTGTATGTGTAAAGCTCTGTAAAGGTAATGCACAACAAGGAGAGCGATATTTAATAAGAGATGTTTATTTGTAGTCTGCTTTAATGATCTAAACAAACAAACAAACAAACAAAAAACAGAAAAGTGCAGGTTAGTTGATGGACGTGCAAAAAACAGTCTTCCCATGCTGTATCACACCGCCTACGGTGAAAATAACACTATCAAAATAGAACATTAACAAGCTTTAAAAATATCCTAAAAGTCAATTTTCACGTGAAGGAGATGCAACACTAGTGATATTTCTGTCAGTTAGAAAACCTTTTCAAAGTAGAAAATGTTTTTCTGTAGTTGAGACCAATCAAACTCAATAACCATGTGATTTTCAGACAATGGTAAAGCTGGTTTTATGCTAAAGAGGTTATCAACAATCGGAAGAAAATGTGTGGAACTGTAATAAAAACATATCATTACAAACAGAAGCAACAACACAGCCAAGCCATGAACGATAGAACTAGGAATACTGAACAATTATCGTTGCAAACACGCAAAGTACATTATTATTATTATTATTATTATTATTATTATTATTACTATTATTACTATTATTTTTTTTGCAGAAAACTTCAGTGTAATATAATTATAATATAACAACAACAATAATAATAATAATTTAAAAAAATAATCATCATCACCATAACAACAACAAATAATAATAGCAATAAAAAAAAAAATAATAATAATCTTATTCATCATCATCATCATCATCATAAGGTTTTTTTTTTTTGCTTCCTGCTACAAAAATCTGTCTTCATAACACTGTGTGTGAGCAGGGAGAGGAGAGGGTTGTTGACTTTGCCTCAACCTCGGGAGGGAGGCGTGTGGTGCTTTTGTGGTCGCCCTGCTTGGTTAGGGTCGTAGTGGGCTGTTTACTTTGCGCTCTCTCACTGTTTGTTCTGGCGGTTCTGGGCCAAAGCAAAGACACCAGCTGCAGTAGGCGCTCACGTGCCTCCATTCATAATTTTTCAGTGGGGGGATAAAGCAGAAAGAATGCAAACATGAATTTAAGGCACAGCTGACTTTTTGGCCATCTTGTTTATTGTAGTTGAACTGCTTTCTGCTTCAACATATTTATTCCTTCAAAAATAGAAGAATTCCAAAAGATTCCCACACTTATTAACCAATGCTTGGTTTGCAAAGAGAGACGTGGTCCTTCACTGGTCATACGTCATAAAGACACATTTTTGGAAACCTGTAAATATTTACACCAGATGGACGCATTACTGTACCAAATGAAAGAGTATATAGTCCAATTCAAACACAACTTACAACTTACAGGCGCCTTCTAACAAAACTGGGTCAGAATCTTTGCTTGGTAGATTTTTATTCCGTGCTGATGTGGCATCAGCTCGGACAAAAAGGCCTTGACGAAAAAGGGCTTTGGAGAGTTGTCAGTGCTGTCTAACGGCTTCAAACAAAAGCACGCAGGGGGCGTGGGTTCGTAGACACAAATTCCTTATTGATCCAAGCACGAGCTCATCTATGTCAGTAGTTTTCACAAAAGCTGGGCTTGAAACTGCTCGCTCGTGGGTGTTTTGGGAAGGTTTACCTGTGTCTTAAATCTGGCAGAAAGTTTAGGCACCACTCAGCCTCCCCAAACATCCCACGCGCGCATGTCAGGGTAATTGCTTTCAACAGAGAGCACTGAGGATTTCCGGTCTCTAATCAGAACCAGGTCATTGCCTGAACTGAAGAGCCATTGAACAGCTCTGGAGAGCCGGCGCTATCCACATCCAAACCCTCTTAAATTCTCCTCTGCTCACAATCGGTGCGAAATGATCTCACGTGTACGAGATGGGCCAAAACACACAATGCGAGTATAACACAAACAGGTATATGTGTAATTATGTTTTACGTTTCTTTTTGAGGAGTTCGTTTCAAGTCACCCTCTTAGGTAGTAAACCTACCATTCAGTGCTGTTCAGCCATCCGGAAACGCAATGGAACAGATCTTTAATGATGTCGTGCCAGAGCATTACTCTTAACGACGTAATTTTCTACCAAATGTTTTCTTTTCATGCAAAAAAGTAATACAGTGCATTCAAACTCAACTAAAGGTTTGGGTTTGGTAGATTCTATAGACCCATAAACTCGTAAATTTAATTTAATAGATTATTCCATAGGCAATTATTCCTTCTTCTATCTTTATCAAGCAGGCAAATAAATAAACAAACAAATAAATAAAACATGTACAGCAAAGAAAATGAGTCTCTGATAAATCTTATTAGACAAATCTGAATCATATAGGCTGCTATTAAAATAAATATTGTTGATGCACATTACATTACATTGCATTCTTTTGGCAGACGCTTTCATCCAAAGCAACATACTATATGAGAAAATGTTCAGGACAGTGTGAGGACCAGAGGATAGTTCTAAGTGATAAATCTTAATGCAAGACTAGTGAAAGAGGATGAACTACTCTGTATTAGGAGAGGAGATGCTCTCTGACATGATCAGCATTTGAGGAAGAGTAACCCTATTACCTATATTTTGTAAAACAACCAACAGCATGTAAAAGAGACTACATAAAGAAACCCCACATATTAAAAAATGACTGTTTAGTGTATACATTTTACGTGAAAAAAGAAGGAAAAAGAGACAAATGAAATTTCGATAAAAAAGGACAAGTGATAAACTTTCAAAATGAGCTTTTCACTCCTGCTCCTTCAGTTGAACCATTATTTAGTTATTACCCGGAAAGCAAGTGGGCTTGGTACCAAAGTTTGGTGGTGAGCCAAGGCTGCTTTTAAGGGGGTTCAGGTTTCTGTTCCCTCTCTGCCCTCAAAGTCGGCTCTCAGCTGAACTACTAAATCAAGGTGAGCACACAAAGCATCAGCCTGTGCTAGATGTGAATAACACAAATAGGGAGTTTCTTCTGTGGGAAGAAAAGAGTTTGGCTGTAATGTGAGCAGTCTCTGTGGGGGTGAGGTGGGGGGGGGGGGTACAAGTGAGTACCATTCTCTTCATCCATAATGTGTGTGCATGGGTGGGTTGCGGGGATAGAACAGGTGGGCCTCATATTTTCCCTCCCCCACTCACACCCTTACCTTCTGTCACCTGATCTTGTTTTGTACCTCGCCTCAAGGTTCGAGACTTGAGAAGATTCCAGTCCAGAACTAATACTGAGACAAACAACAACCTGAGAGCCAAGTAGAACATCTTAACTGACAGAGTGGAACTGAAATATTTACTGGTTTGCAAGAACTGTGGAATGCTCTTTGGTGCCTGCAAACATTTCACCATTCGCAAGTTGGCTCAAATATATGAGACTGCATACATAAATCTCAAACAGAATAATTTCATGTATCATATCTAAAAACTTATGTAAATACAGTTTCAAGAACACTGAGGTTATTACGTCTGTGTAAAAATTGTTAACCTTTGCTATGTTTGGCAGCTGATTATAAGTTATTAGAGCACTGGGAATAGGTTGCGCATTTAAAAGGGATATGTTAAAGTAGTTTTCCACATGGAGGTGCATCAAGGGGTGTGGAGCCAGGCCTTTGGGAGACATCTGAAACGCCAGATTGACTACAGTGTATTTTAGCAACCAAATGGGATTACTCCCAGCTTTCTGAAAGTCACACATTCATGAAAATGCATCATTCTGTTTATCAATAAGTGATACATTTTGATCAGAAAGACATTTTTGAAAACCCTTTTTGGAATTTTCCACAATAACACATTAAGAAAGATTCTGATTTGAATAGGATAGGGTGCCCTAAAATGCCCTTGACAAGAATCAAGACGGATGAGTGGGAACAATGTAGCGTATGATATCATCTTACAGGAGTAATGATTAATGCCGTCATCGCCAAGCTCGCATTGCTTAGTGTCTGTCAATTCATAGGACAAGCATTGTCTCTTATAAAACAGCATTAACTTTTGTATTAAGATCAGAGTTAAATTTACTTAGTGACCCAAGCAGGTACTCTAATTCCTTCACTTTGTTGGTAACAGCATGTGTACAGCTTTATGACTAATCCCACCTCTAGGGTTTATGACTGTCCTAGGATGTACTTTTAAGTTCCATAGTGGTTCTACACTATATACTACTACACTATATACTATGTGCCCAACTAATACTTCAGAAAAACAATGTTATACTACATTTTCCTCTATACTCTTGGTAATAAAGGTTTCTGAATTGTTCTTGGCTTAGATATAGGCTTCTAAAAAACTGTAATTGGTTTAGAACTTTTAAATTATGTGGAGGTTCTTTAAATATTGGAAACATTACAAACTTATTCTTTAAAGAAGTGGTCTCCAACTGGTCTTCATGGACCCCCAGATCCACATTTTTGCATCTCCCAACACAAAGAGTAGAGTAAAAATATAGAGCAACTAGAGGTCTCTGAGTAGTGATTGGAGAACCATAGCTTAAAAAACATTCATTTAATACAAACAAATACAAAAAAAAGTTTAAAGTAAGTTCTTCTACAGCAACACATCAGTGAGCCCTTTTCGGTAACCTTCTTTTTATACATTTGTCATATTCAGACAAGCAAGAGCCTCACATAAAAACCACTAGACGTGCAGGCACACCCAAATAAACACAAGTCACAAAGAGCCATGTACAGAAAGCAATTAGCTTGACTGCACACCTGCCACTCTATCTACACTCTCTATTTTAACAAAATGATGACTGATTTTAGAAGCTCTCCTCCAGCATATGACCTAGAGATTTGTCTAAAAGAGAGCACGCTTTGCACCTTCAGCTTGGCCTCACTTCACGCTTGTAATGGTCAGGATTGGAGGGTCACACGCTTTCCCCCAGCAGTCTCTCTGGTCATGGCCGCCAGTGTGGAGCTGCATAACGGATTACAGCACGACGGTCACAGAGGCTCGGGTTTCAAAGCCCAGCTAGGCTGATAGACGAGCGGAGGCAGTTGTCCCGTGGGCCGGGAGCTCTCCATCAGCAGGGTCTGAGAGAAGAGAGTAAGGCTCCACTCCTGCTCTCACCCTGCCTGGCGTCAGCCCCTTGCTGGGTTCAGCAGTATGTGTGGGTGATGACCAGGGAGCAACTCCAGAGCAGCAGAAAAATACACTGGCATGGTCAAACATACATATACTCAAATGCAACTACATAATAAATCTTCTGTTGGTATGGTGTGACCAGACCATGTGTATGTGTATTTTACATTATAAAGTAAGATATACAAAAGTTTACATTAAACAGTAAGAAATACAGTCCTACTAAATGACACACAAGCTATTACTGGCTTAAAGCAAGATTCTAATATACATGACATCCAAGACAAAAAAAGCAAAGTGGTAGTTAAATTGCTTTTACATATTCAATGCCCAGAAAAAATTGATTTAAACTATTTAATAAAGCTAAATTGTTTTAGGTTGTGGTCTTGTAAAAGGGAAGGGAGATGGAGGATTTATATATTTTTTCAACCTGAAATCTAAACTGCCATTTTTACCATGTAGATTAATCTCCCAGATTGTATTAAACACAACACATCCATATAATTTACAGAACAAAGATTTTGCTTTTCTGTTATCGTTGAATGAAGTGTAGTGACCTGTTAACATCATTTTTTAATTACATCAGCATGCATCAGCAATCAGGGACAAATAATATTAACCAATAAGATCATATTTTACCTTCTACTCTCTTCATACCCCACCTCTCATGGAACGAAAACATTCAAATAGCTCAGAGACATTCAATAACCTTCCTTGTTTTCATAAGGAAATGTGTCACAGTGTGCTTATGATTTATGATTCAAGTTGGTTTTAAGTGTGAGGTAATAGTTGCCACTGTTCTATAATGGCTTGACTGACCTTATAAAGAATATTCTTCACCACTTAATGTTTGCTTCACCTCCCTTATAGAAACTGGGCTCTTTCTCTCTCTTGCAGTACAGACACATACACAGACACACACACAGAACTGCTTAAATGTGCTGTAAATCAGTAAAGTAGTTAATCTTATCAGAATAAACAAAAATAATATTATGACCTAATTATTACTTTACTATTAAAATATCGTGATGTTTAAAGAGGCCCTTGAGTACACAAAAGAAAACATTTGATTGATGGTCCACCTTGAGAAGCTTCATTAACTTTATAATTCTAATTAACTCCTATACAGTGGAGTAAATAGAATTATGTACACTTTAAATACTTTTACTTTAGAGGTCTATACCACATTTCTCAATTTTATAATATACTGAGCATGAGTTTATGAACACAGTGTTGTTGATTTTTTACATGTAAACCTACACTCAAAAACTAGCATGAAAGCCCTTGCAAACGAGGTGCACTGCGAGAACAGTGCTAGTACCATTTGGCTCAAAAGATATCAGCTGATTTTCAGGGATGTTTCCTCAATCGGTTCTAAAATGCATTTTTGTAATGTATGAGGCTGGAAGGCTAAACAGTAATTTGCATGTAAGTGTGTTGGAAAATTGAACTTTATTTGTTAGGGCCAAATAGCAGCTCTCAGGTCTCAGCTATGAGAGCACTGTTTGTCCATTGATAGCTGAGTGATGGTCCAGGTAACTTGAGTCCTCCCTTCCCTCCACCTCCACCATTTCAATGTAACGGGTACTGATAAAACCCTGGATGTTCCCTCAAACATTTCAGGAAATGAAAGTTTGAAACACGATCCTGCTGCGCCAACAGCACCCCTTCCAACCCCCACCCTGGCCCACTATCCCCACGCCTACACTGAAACAAAAGCGGCTTACAAAACAAGCGTAGAATTTTTTTACCTTGCAGACTGCAAATCATGAAAGGAAAAGTGATGATTGAAAAAGAGAAAAAGAGGGAAAGAAGGAAGACAGAAGCTTCACATAAGGTCAATAAAGTTAATCACCTCAAGTAGAAAATGTATGTAAAAGCAAAACCAAATTGCACACATGGGTCAACATATAGACTCTTTCTTCCAACCACATACACACCTGCCCTCATTGCCACGCTTTGTTGTTTTGTGCCGTCACTCAGGACTTGACAGCAGTGTTCATGCTTCAGTGAAGCACATCTGGCTAAAGTGAGGGAGAGAATGTGTGAGTGACAGTCCAGAATCATAGGATGAGGTTAAAAAAGCCAACCTTTAAAGTCCTTTGTGTTTTCTTGGTTGCAACAAGTCCACACACCTTTGGAAAATAAATGAATACATCCTTTATCTGTAAGCGTATCACAGCATAGCAGGCTAATCATAGGCAGCCCAGCCCAGTCACTGTGCTAGTTTTGTTGGGAATTTTCATGTTAATTGAATCATTGACAGGTGTGCTTATGGGAGCCATTCCTATGGGATTTCAAAAGATAGACACAAACCTTTGAGCTTCCGACTGCTCACTACATTCAGATCCCTGGGCGGAAAAGGCTGCTTTAGCCGCTTTAGCTTCGTTAGCACCTACTGGTCATCTAAAGAGCCGGCAGCATCCATTGGTAGGCTGAGGATCACAGAGACCTGTGCAGAGATTCAGCAGCTCAGCCTCCATATGCCAGACCACCACCAGAATTACCATGAGGAACAGGGGTTTATCACACCCTGACCAGGATCCGGGTCACATTGCAGACTAAGCTTCAATTTAGGGATGCAGGAATCAATTCAAATGTGAAGCATCAAAGTTCCACATGATTCTTTGCAAATGATGAGGATTCATTTACAGTGTGCAGAGATACTATTTGAGATACATATAGTGCCCTACACAATTAATGGCACCCCTTGTAAATATTAGTAAACAGGGTTAGAAAAAATGCACCTTTTGGTGACATAGCTTCATCTCACACTGAAAAAATTAGACCTTCAACCTTTATTTGAAATAAATGTATTCAGAGAAAAACAAATTAATGAATCTCACAGTTAATGAGATTAATGAGAAACCAGTATATGTATCAGTGGGAGAACTGTAATACACAGGCTCTACAACAACAACAAATAATAATGATAACAATAACAATGATGATGATGATGATGATGATGATAAAGATGAGATGATAATGATGATGAAAAAGATTGTATGTATATACTGAGCATGAGTTTATGAACACAGTGTTGTTCATTTTTACATGTAGACCAAAACTCAAAAACTTTATTATTAATCTCACTTAATTAATCTCATAGTAAACTCTACCTCAGTACACGATGTAGATGAATATGATTCTTAGCTATACTGTTGAAATTGTTCATATAATTGTCAAGCCTGGAACTAGATGGTACTTTCTTAAGAAATTTTAGATGTTTTGTCTGGCTTGGGATGAATGTCTTGACTGGTAAGAGTTAGTCTAGCCTTGCTAGGTTTTTACCAAGTACGCTCATGCAGGCGTAAGGAGCAAGAATTATCCACGGTGACAGCTGCAGTAACCAGAGACCAGAGTTATTTATAAGACCCCTGCTGCAATACTTCAAGTCAGCATCCCTCCTCAGACATGTTCATGATTTACTGGTACAGCCAAAGACACACGTTACAGGCTGTTGTTTATTTTCTCCCAGATAGACTTATTTTGAGATTCCCAGAGCATCACACTGCCTCCATTGACTTGCTTTCTTCACATAGTGCATAGTGCATAGTTCTTCCCGGTTAAGTAATGTACAAATACGCACGTGTACTTATGATATAAGACAAAATATCAAAAACAACATCAAAGCAAACCACCCTCCTTCATTGTTCCATGGTTCTGATTCTTATGAAGCCATTGTAGGTCCTTTGGCAGGGGTCAGGATGGGCACTCTGACCAGTCTGCGGCTACACAGCCCCATATGCAGCAGGCTGCATTGTGTGTTGTGACACCTTTCTATCATAGTTAGCATTAACCTTTTTAGCAACCTTGGCTCTGTGGAATTAGAACAGATGAACTACCCTTTGTGTGCATCAGTGAGTTTTAAGCACCCACAAATTTGAATTTGAATTTCCTGCAATCAGTGTTATTCTCTTCACCTGTCTTGGGCTGACATGACTATCCTGTGTAATTTTTGCATTACAGGTACAGTATTTGCATGGAGATATGGTCTTTTAATTAGCTGGTCATCACCTTAATTGTACCATTGCTGTTTAAATAAACCAAGTTTTTATTCTATTTCTATTTTTCTATAGCATGGCACTGTGTCAAAATTGACATTTAATTAAACAAAATATTGAATAACATTACATTATTTGATTAATTCTCTAAATGCTGTATTACTTACGTAGCATTTAACAGATTTATACTGTTACTATGTGTCAGGTATATCAGGTAGGCACACACTACTCATTTTGCGCGTCTTTGCTCTTTTAACACCCTGATTCTGAGTTTTAATTGCTCCACAATCAAACAGGCAGCAGGGACTGAACACAAGCAGTGGTGGATCATGTGCCTATAAGGCAATGAGGTCAGCTCTGTCTCCAGGATTTGGTCACTGCATCATTCATGTGCTGCCATACCAACCAGGTGGCCCATAGCCAGAGGCCACCTGGACTCCCAGTCCCAGGATGTTATCTGTTCAAGGTACTGTGTCCTAGGTCATATGCCCAAAAAACCTGGGTCACATTACCTTTTTTCATTAGATAGACTCATATAGAATTTGTATTCATGTGCATTTGTGTGCCTTCCAAAAAATTAGATAAGCAGGGCTCCAAGCGTGATCTATGTAAATTAAATAACATGGCCACATGGCCACTCATGTGGGAAAATGGGATGTCTGTCATGTCTGTACGAATCTATAAAAACATTGATAACATCTATAAGGCATTATGAACATAGCCATTTTAACTATGCACTATGAATTAACATGATACATTAATTAACATAATATCTCATAACTAATGTTTTTACATAGATATTACATTGCTGATGGCCTTTGTCTATTCAACTGTTATCATTATGATAATGCTAATTTCCAGTCTTTTTTGGAGGAACCTGTTAGACCACTAGCTAGTTCTTAAACAAAACTACCTTGTGTTCTACATAGAGATAGTTTTGTATGGGATTTTGAACAAAATTTTATTGATAAAATCACAAATCCTATAGTGTGATGTAATACACAGTAAAATAACTTTTAGTTTGCTTTGGAAAAAAAAAATCAAGTCCCATTTAAAAAAACAAAATTAATTAATTATAATAAGGGGTTATGTAATTGTCAGCAAATAATATTTGATATCCAAAGTGGCAAATATGTCATTTTTACCACTTTACCAGAAGACATGCTCCAAAAAGTT
Source organism: Brachypetersius altus (assembly GCA_037974465.1). NCBI lineage: Eukaryota > Metazoa > Chordata > Actinopteri > Characiformes > Alestidae > Brachypetersius > Brachypetersius altus. The sequence goes on along the minus strand of JBBPDB010000153.1, from coordinate 8,238,656 downwards.
GATAATAATAATCCATTGTCCTATTCCAACTAAGTATGATTAAAAGGTGTTAAGAATTTGTTAATCCTGTTGTACTATACAAACTGGAACTGGAGTTTCGTTGGCACTGACTACGTAACGTGTTATGCTTTATGTTAACACTTCATAATAGAAATATTACAGAATTTGCCTGTAATTTGCCTGCATAAAATACATAAAATTCATAGTCATCTTTATAATACCTTATGACTGCATATGTTATGAATGCATCCATACGGTCTTATGTATAGGCATTCAGAGAAAGCGTTACCAAAAAGTGTATTTACTTACTTCTATATTTATTTTGCATTTAGCAAGGAAAGGGTCGTGTCACAACAGTAGTATCACAGTGTTTAAAAAATACTGTACCAACTAAAATGGCAAAGGGAGTGAATGCCGGGTCATGGAGCCTTCATTAGGTCCTGAAGAAAATTGACACAACTCTTCCATCTGGTGGTTAAAATATGTATTGCAACAACTGTGATGAAATATCTGGTATTTGCTGCCCCCTGTCAGATGGTTATATAATGGCGTTGAGATGGTCTTGGTAACTAATTGGGTCTGCTTATAATAAACGTTGATATTATGCGCTGATGAATGAGCTAGATCTTGAACAGTGTGTATTATTCATTGCATCCTTCATTATCATTGTTTATTTAGAAGCACAGGTGTTGCTCCTTTTAGTTAAAATAACCAAAAAGTAATAATTCTGAGTTTCCTCTTCCATCAGTCTTTTTGTAGCCACTTTTCCGATACCCCCTGAATGAAGTCGCATATATTCACCATCTTGTCGCCCATGAGATTCAGAATTTTAAACCCTAGACTTAGAGTCTATGTTCCCTCGATATACACACACACAGCCCTCAAGATCCAGGTGAAGTGTGCAATATGCTGCATGAGTTTTACAGTTTGTTACTAAGATCAGCGTATTAAAGATACATCATTAAAATATCCCTTGAACGTAGTTAATTCCTTTGAAAATAACCTTTAAAATTTAAGTATCCACTTATTTTTTCATGAAATATCTATACTGCTCAAACAAAATTTAAGGAACACTTTGAAAACATATCAGATCTCAATGGGAGAAAACAATGATATGGACTGGGTAATATGTTAGGAATGAATGGAGCTGAATTCAAGTAAAAAAATAATGCAGTCTTGTCCATTTTGCCGAAATTTCATTGCAGCAACTCATAATGGTACTCAGTAGTTTCTATGGGTACCAGTGTTGTTGTAGGGTGAATGGGTTAAAAGCAGAGAACAATTTTACATTGTTCATACTGTGTGCTGTGCTTTGGTGCCCATGTGTGACTATAACAGCTACTTATTACTTATTGGAATAAATTGCATCTTTAACCTGATAATCTCTGTAGAGTTGACATTAGCTATTCTGTTCAGTTACCTCTTGGCTACCTCAATTTTATGGAAACTTGTCTTGTCTTTACTACCATGACATTATAATGGACAGGTTTTAGACAGCAAAATTCTTAATGCTTTTTTCTGTGCAATCACTAGCTGCTTTGAATGACCTTGCTGTAACCTTGGTTTAAATCTGATGTGATAATCAGGACTGCACAATTTCAGAAATATAGAAATATAAAAGAAATATACACAAATCAGCCTTAACATCAAAACCATTTGCCCGATATATTGTAGGTTCCTCTTGGGTCACCAAAACAGGTTTGACCTAGTGAGCCATGGAGTCCACAAAGCTTCTGAGGGTGTGCTATCTGGCACAAAGCTGTAAGCAGCAGATCTTTAAGTCCATGACTGACCAAACTGAGATGCTTTGAGGAAATTCTATCACACCATTTCTGAACCATTTTTTGCAGTGTGGCAGGAGCATTATCTGCCGTTACCATGAAGGGTTGTTCTTGGTCTCTAACAATGTTTAGTTAGGTAGTATGTGTCAAAATAATCTTCTGCATCCTGGTGCCAATCTTCCTTGGGTAAGCAATGCACAACCACCTATCTACATGATGCAAAAGACAACATGATTCATCAGATCAGACACCTTTCTTATTTTGTTCATAGGTCTTAGACTAATTAGACTTATATTGGTCTAATTCTAATGCTCATGAGCCCACTGCAGGTACTTTTGGTGGTGAACAGGGATCAACATGGGTACCCTTGTGGTTATGCATATCCATTGCATATGCATGATGCATTGTGTGTTCTGACACTTTTCTGTAATAGTCAGCATTACCTTTTCAAGGTATTTTTGTAATTTGTGCTACAGCTTCTTCTGTAAGATTGAACCAAATTTGCTCTTCTTCATTCCCCTCACTTATCAGTGGGCACTGAGCCCCCATAACCCTGTCATCAGTTCCCTGGTTGTTCTTCCTTGGACTTTGGTCAATACATACCAGGAACATCACACAAGACCTAGTGTTTGAAGTGCTCTGACCCAGTAATCTAGCCATCTCTGTTTGACTGTTCTCTTGCTGCCTTATATATCCCACCCGTTCTGCTGCCATTGTAACAAGAAAATCAAGGTTATTCACTCCACCTATCAGTGGTATTAAGGCTGTGGTTCATTTGTGTATTTAACATATATACTAATCTTAAGATAATGATTTCAATTCAGTCCCATTTTATTTATATAGGATTTTTACAATGTTGTTGCAAAGCAACTTTACAAAAACCATGAGCCCCTAATGAGCAAGTCTGGGGCAACAGAGGCAAGGTAAAACTCTCCAGAGCTGGAGGACTGAACCTTGGGAAGAACCAAGATTCAATAGGGAATCCTCCTCTGGTCGACCTGGAGAAAGAGAAAGAGAGTCTCTAAGGAGATCACCTACAAAAGGCCCTTCTAAACAAACCCAATCACTGCAGAACAGATTTACTGTCTATGGCCAACAGAGTAGGTACAGTTCAGTTGATAAAATGTTAATATTTAATTTATTACATCCTTGGTTCTCCATGAATGTATACAATTTTTGCCTAAAACAGCTAACAAGAGGCATAAATTGTGTACGTATTTTATTCATGAGCAAATGTTTCCTGCATAGAAAGCAAGCTTTCTCAGTGTTGGACATTTCCTGGTGTAATGCATGAATTTAGTGCTTAATATTTTATTTTTTAAGTAACTAAATTGGCTATGATGTGCTTATAATTGTGCTGTCTACATGACTGATCTCTTTTTAAAAACTGGCGTAGTTAAAACCCATTTAATTTATAATTGTGTTTAAACATTAAATAGAACAGTGTATAAGAAGCAGAGCCAGAACAACAATCATGAAACTTGAAGGAACGGGTTGTGGTTGGGGAGTGTAGGCTGTGCAATATACGTGGGAGGTAAATCACTCCAGTCAGCTCCACTGCAGGCAGCTAACCACATTTATTACAGTGTAGGTCAAACACCGTCCACCAGACATACTGCAACTTTAATGAGAATGTGTAGGCTATTGGTAGTAGAAGAACATTTTCCAATGCAACCACTCTGATCATCTTAATGCTATTTTCTCTGCTCGGTTAGTTGTGCGTTAAGCACACTCGCTTCATGTCTGAGAAAAACAGGGTTTTGGGTAAACTTACCGAAATTGTGAATACACAGCAACTTCACACAGACAAAACAAGAGGTGGATTCAACCAGTTTTCATATACGTTCGCGCGTCAAGGCACATAGATTTGCGGAGCTTTTAAACCTGGCAACAAATCTTACAAGTAGGCCTCTGAGTCGCACACACAAAGAACATTCTAGTATAGAAAGCAGAGTACGAACAACACACCTCTACAAGGCCCTTTGTTGAAGCCTTTTTTGAGTTCACAGTACAGCATAAGACGTGTCACATGTCGTTCTGTAAACAGGTGGGTCGTTGTGAAATTGTAAAAACCATTGACATTAAGATAATTTTGCAGGTACCTAAAATTACATTTCGCTGTTATTTTACTGTTGTTTCATAACAATTATGCTATTTCTTGTTTAGGTTTTGTAATGTGTTTAATATCCCTCTACAGCCGCAGAATGTAATATTATGTTATGTTCCAATTTCACCATCAGAGGGCGCAATTGTCCAACAAAGCTATGTGCTTCCCTGTGCCAGATCACATATCCGCATTAGTTTTCATTTGCCCAGTGGTTCTTAATATGACAAAACAGATATGCATGAAATAGTTATTAACATTCTAGTACGAGTAAAACCTTTAATTAAAGAAATGCAACCGTAAAGTAAAACAATACACGTTTAAGAAGATGAGGTGGACAGATTTCCATTACAAATTCATACAAAAGAGTTCAGTCCTCATTCATTAAATGCGAGTTTACCCTGCAGAGCAACTGCTTTCCCAGTACGTTGTGCAATGAAAACGACTAAAAAATGTCCCCAGACAACTAGTATAATACTCATTATTTAATATTAATATTGCAATACATTATATTATTTTTCAATAAAATAACCTCCAACTGCTTTGCTAAAGTCACCCACTCACTCTGAATTTATATTTATACGCAAGTAGGTTTTAGCTTCTCGTGCAAAAATGCATGGAAAGAAATCGAGAGTGACTTTTGTTTCTTTAAAGGACTTTGGTCGGTTGTGACCAAAGACATTTCTAAAGGAGAAACCGACAGTGCAAAGACATGTTGGGTTATGTTATAAAGCAGTGCTCACCACCCCTTCTCCTGGAAATCCACTTTCCGCGCCATGTTTAGCACCCACCTCCATCAAATATGCTGCCCCTCCCTTTGACATAATACTCCAGCCAATCGGGAATGACGGAGGAACTTAATTAACCAGACCAGATTTTGCAAATTGTGGCCTGAACTAGACCTCTCAAGAAGGTAGAGCTGCAGCACCAGGGCTAGTGACCACGATTAAAAAGCATTTTTATTACTTAATTCGGTCAGTCATTTCCACGTTTAAAAATGTTGTGATGAACCGAAATTGGCTGTATATATATATTATATATTGACTGGTTATATATCATTTGACTTTAATGTATTACAATGTCTTGTCCTCAATGAGAGACCCCAGCAAGTCCAACCGCCTGTACATTGATCTCAACTCCCCTAAAGCCCCTAAAGTGGATATTTTATCAGTTTTGCGTCAAATAAACCCGGGCAATGCTTGTGGCATCTGCCAATGCGTCCTTTCACAGGATACTCCCCGTCATTGCTGTTTTATGTGTCTTTCATGAATTGTTTCTCATTTTTATTGACAGATACATTGTTTTAATGAAGCCCATTGTCCCGCGAGCATCTGAGGTGTAGCTCATTCGTTTCGTCGTCGTCGCCCCTCCTTATGACAGCCGAGACGTAGAGATCTGCTAGTGGCTGTTTGTACATGTCCAGCTGGTGGGTTTTTTTGGGAGAAAGTCCATGACTGGTTTTCCCAGTCCGCCCCTGGCCACATTTGTCTTATACACCTGTTTCCTGTAATATTCAGAACTGGATTTCGCCCGAGGACCAGAGTTTGAAACCAATAAATATCAACGAAGACGTCGCTGTATCCATTTGGAATCTCAAGATGTGGTAAATGTGCCAACTTCAGAATGTTATATTTTTGACAAAAAGTGTATGTGCAGCGGATCCTGTAGTTATATAGTAGTAGCCTACTGCAGCTGTTTACGCGGTCATGAATGATTTCTGACCAGAGTGGCCTGGTGGTTAGGGATGTACCCCTGTAATCAGAAAGACTTGGTTCAAACCCCAGGACTGCCAGTGGCACCGCAAATGAGGCACCCTTTAGCAAAGTACCGTCCCCACAAACTGCTCCCCCAGTGTTCCTGACTGCCCGCTTCTTCACTTGATTTAAATTCAGAGGACAATTTCGTACTTTTCACACTGTGTGCAGCGCTATGTTCACGTAAGACAAATGGTCTTTACATTTACTGAAGTTACATACGTTACTGACTATATAGTACAACCAGTGCTTGAAGTGGGAAAAAATAAGTGCAGGAACTCTAAATTTCCGACATTTGACATTTTTGCGGTGAAAAAAAAATCAAGTATTTAGGATGAATAAATTAGAAACTATTTTAATTGGATCATTCTTCCAACCAATAACCTATAGGCATAGGCTACTTTTTTCTAATTCACAAATGGAATACTGAAAAACCATTAAAACAACATGAACCAGACATGGCTGCGGAGTAGCTACT
>JBBPDB010000153.1:8207763-8226569 GCA_037974465.1 Brachypetersius altus | reverse complement strand
ACTGTCGCTGCGTCGGATCAGTTTCAGTAAGTACCGGAACGCAGAAAAAAAGTGGGGGAACCCAAAAGACGAAAATATAGAAGTTCCGGAACTGCGTTCCGCTGCGTTCCGGCCCACTTCAAGCACTGAGTACAACTAATCTCATGTCAGTGCAAGGGAGCTTAATGTCTGTATTATGTCATATTAACGAGACTATTGAAACACAGGAACTTGAGGAAGGGGGTTAGTATATGTCAGAAACGCGGGGTTTCGATAAATTCCACCTCTTGGTGAGGTTGTTGGACATTTTGTCGTAGGACTGGCGCAGGGATTACCAATAGCCTTAACCATATTACGATCAGGTAAGCATAAGGCCTTTGGAGTAGCTGCAGTGCTCAGAATCCTTCAGGTCAGCTGTTTGTTCGCTCCAGCACCACTCTATTAATACACGAGCCAAATGTGTTGTACGCCAATCATAAAAGCATGCTACATTAATTTATCATTCATTTATTAACTCCATTTTTGCGAGATTATCATTGGAATTGTGAAATGAATGGGAATTTATAGGTGCAAATAGCGTTACGATACAATGAGCAAAACAACTGTTAATGCAACATAAACGTTAACAATTAGCAATCAGTTCAGCAAAACTTATAATTTTCTGATTTCCTCGACCGCTCCTGTTGCCAGGGACAGTCAAACTGGAGGCTAATTGAAAAAGCAACAACAACGATCTGAACAACTTTGCGGTAAATGGTTTGGACTGTATAGCTGACAGATAAAATTCAACAATGCCAGACTGACACTACCAGGCTCGCCACAAAGAAATGACTGTGTTTGAATTAAATCACTGGAGGTTCGTTTTAGCGCAGGCTACATTATCAGTGCAACACGAGCACTTTTAAAATACTCCAATTAATCCACATCATTCCTACTAGTTTCCTGTATGTCACCATACAAACCAGGGCTCCCGTTCATCAACCTTCTCAAAGCCAGAATGATTTGGGATCCATTTTATATAAAGCGAAAAAGATTTGTGTGAATGTTAGATCAGTAATTTTACCCCGAGACTTGTGCCAAATTGCCAGACCCTTAATAACTTTTCCTGTCCCGACTTTCATTTCGGCCCCAACAAAGCTCGGAGTATAGCCAGGACAGCAAAACAGGGCGCATTGACACTGTAGCCTCTCGACAACTGTCAAAAGCCAAATTCTATATTCCTCCAGAGCGAATAAAAGTCGAAATTTAGTTTGCACTGCAGTTATGTTTGCAGCTCAAGAGCATTTATGACCATTTGAACCCCTGTTGTGAAGAAATGTGACTATAAGAATAATTTGATAGGAAATGGGGCTTCATTTACACGATGTCAGTGCTTCTAATACGGACTGTTGTTGTAGCGTCTGAAACAAAAGGTTGAACGTCCTGTAGGCTAACCAAACTGATTTACTTTCGTAAACAACTGTACAGTTTTGGTTAGCTTTTTCGGTGTATTGTCTTGGTCTTATTAGATTATTAGTTATAATATTCATATGTACATGCATATTATTATGGGTATTATTCATATTATTATTGGTAGTAGTAGTCAAATAATTATACACGTGCTTTCTTTCTTTGTTTTTGTTTTTTTTTTGGGGGGGGGGTATATGTTACATGTTTTTAGATTCAAACACTTGACCTTTTTATCGTGTAAATTCAAAGCACTGTATTTAGTCTAACAGAAAGAGTGCGAGTAGTAGTGGTGTTTTAAATGGTGACAGTAGGCCAGGTAAAGTATATTTAAAATGAATATTGGGCTCCCTCCTCCTAATCCCCCGCAGAACTTTGAGGGGCTTTGCTTTTGTTCTCTTCGGGCTCGAGAGCCCGTCATTACCGCTGATTAGCGCTGAACAGTTTGACAACCTTATTGACTGCCAGAAACACTCTTTTCAGCTAACCTCTCCGCTTTTGTCCGCGCGCAAATTCAATGAGCTTCTCTCTCCCTTCTCCTACTTCGACTGCTCCTCCATTTTTCCCTCGCACAGACAATTAGTTTGACCACTCACTCACATTGTTAAAATATCTTAAGCGTCCAGCTTGCCCTCCATTCCAGTAACTAAAGTGACATAAAAGAAGTCTGTAAAGTCCATAAAGAGGACGGGATGTGCTAATATGAGCCCTGAATACACACACACACACACACACACACATATATATATATATATATGTTTGTGCATATATATATGGTTACATTTAGTCCGTATATTTATCAGCTGGTTTTTATACCGGAACCTGTAGACATTTCACTTGCTAAATGCGACTGTTTAGCACAAACGAAAAATTGCAACTGGAGAACAAAAAAACCCGAATGCACACTGTAGTTTACTATCAGTGTGGAAACCCACAGTCAGAGAAAAAAAATCATGACCCCAACAGTAGATAAATAAATACTGTCCCATATGAGAATGTGAGTGGGATCATAATGTATAATTTATCTCTAAATACTATTTGTGAATATCACACATAGTGTACAGAATTTAATAAACTGCTATGATTTTGGACAAATTTTACAAATTATTTAGGAGCAATTAATGTATTAAAATGTCAAGCAAATATACACATAATTGAAAAAATCTCAAACCCAGATTGCTGCACCATTTAAGTGTCAAAATGATGGGATTTCTGGGGGGTTGTATATAGCCTGCTCGTTTTGAAACCAAGGCGCACCGCCCTTTCGTTGACCTTCTCCTGTCAGAGAGCATTAGGGAGCGCAAAGCCAATAACGGCGCAGTTAACGCGAGCGGACACGCAGGAAGCGATCACGTTAAAACATGCCGCCACGGCCCATATTCATTCATTAACGCCATCCACCTTTCAAACGTCGACATGGCAAAAGTTTCAGCGTTTCAGCCGCCCGTGCGTCATCGAGGCATTTTTGTTAGACATGAGCCATTTGAGCTGCTTTCCCTCTGCTTCTTTGCTAAACCGTGTACTTAAGCTTGGTCTAGCTCAAGTATACCAATAAATAAAGGTAACTGAAATGACTTGGTGTCTTAAAACATTAAGTAAATATGATGTAAACAGATCAAGTCACACCTAAAGTGCTCAATTTTCTCAATAAAAAATAAAAACAAACACTTCCCCCAAAGACATTTTCTCAATTCTGCGTTTGGGATTAGGTTTTATCAATAGCTAAAACAGATGTAATAATAATAATAATAATAATAATAATAATAATAATAATAATAATAAGACCCAGCTTAGAGTACCAAGGAGAATACGTCTTTGATCGTCAAACATTTTATTAACTTAAATTCCTTAATTCATTAAAACATACGTCCACTACTCGGCGCACTCTAAAAGTCCATCCATATACACCAAAAAAGATGACCGGACCCGAAATGAGCAAGCAAATCAAAATGGTTCTATAAGAGCAACGATTTTTGTTTAATACGTAAACATCTTAGAAAAACGTGGTAAAATGGTAAAATGTCGATTCAACATGGAGTCCCTTTTTATAGCAAGCCAAAAATGGGCGTTTTGTTCCCATTTCCTTGAGGCATCCGGTTTTTGCTTCTCATACAAAAGTACTTTTGACACGGACAGGATCTCTCCTTCTCTATCTATTTCCATATCCCCCACCCCACCAAAAAGTGTCATCTCCTCGCGTATTTAATACTGAGTTATGAAAAAAAAAAAAAGATAAATACATTTTTAAAGATAGAGCCTTCCATAGATCACCGGCTGGTCTGACAACCATCAAATAATTACAAAAGAAGAAAAAAAAGAAAGAAAAGAACACGGCCTTTGATACGTTAAGGCAGGCACTGATGTGCTTGTTTGTCTTGTTTGATTGTCTTTCTCGGCTTCCTTCGTAAGGTGTTCGTATTCTCCTCGTCTTTCCCGCTCGCTTAGGGGACTGGGGAGGGCGACGTTAGATGTCACATTCGCTGTCACTCGATGTAATGGAGATGGCCGAAGCAGCGGCTTTGCTCGACAGGCTGGCTTCTGGGCTCGACGCGCTGCCCAGCCGGTCCACTGCACCCTCCTCACCAGGAACCGAGCCGCTGGACAGCACCTGTTGTTGTAACCTTTGGGGTGGTGGTGGGGAAGGAGGGGTAACAAGATCTGTGTCAGTACACCTGGGTGGCCCCGTCTATTTCACCAAAATGTTGAATCACAAACCCTTTGGTTCGACGGGCATCATGCAAACGTGATCACGAGAGCATAAGCATCTATATGTAGCGTGTGTGTGCGTTACACGGTACTCTGAGTCTTCGTCACGAGCGCAATGCCCCGGAAGGACACCACATCAACATCACAGGAATTTCTGCAGTAGCCAGCCAATGCTTCATTCCCCATTTTATTTTTTGCTTGTTTGTGAGCTATTTCACTTATCATGTAGAAGAATGCAGAAGAATGACATATAAACATCTTACTTCACACTTGCAGGGACACAGCAGACAAGAGTGTCTTGCTATTGTTAGCATTTTTAATTATTTAAACATTTTGTAAATAAATCGGAATCGGTATATCCAACTATAACTCAACCAAGTTGTTAATATAAGCAAAGCTGAGTGTTGAGTGAAAGCTTGGGCGCTTTGATTAGTTTTGGACGATCCAGAAGAAAAACCCTGCTTAACCTCCACGTAACATGACGGTAGCGAGCATAACAAACGCTTAACCTCCTGCTAGAATTACCCTAATCCCAGTGTAATCGGTCAAAGACACAAACAGATTAGTAGCTCAACCAGATCTTAACAAAATTATAACGTTTTTATGGCACTCCTGATGTTTCATAACGTGTGGTTTCATACTCCATTCAAATGAAGCATAGGCCTTTACGCGATGAGCAGGATGTAGCTATGCTCAAATCAAAGGGCTCAAGAATAATATGCTATAAATATCAGTAAATCAGTACTTACTGAGATGTATAGCATACTATTATAGCATCAGTGCTATTAAAAACGGATATTCCTTAATGTCTTGTTTTGTTCTGTACTCTTTTGTAAATAATCCGCAACGCCAGTCCGTAACAGTGTATGTCGAAATCTGTGGCTAACATAATAGTCGCTTTGCAGAATAACATTTGGCAGAATGCAATCTATTAATGCTGATTAAAAATTAAACTTAATAATACAATTTGAAATACTATGTAATTATAGCGAACACCAAAACAGCTATAGCTAACCTCAAACGTGACCGATTTTTAAACGAATTAATTATATTTTTCAGTTTGTGTTTGTTTGTTTGTTTGTGTAACCTAAATATGTGGTGGCTGGGGAAATACGGCCGCAGTGTGTACACAAAAGGCCTGCTCATTGGGAACTGAAGCACGCACCTGTTTTTAGCCGCTGCTGCCCTATCCCTTTGTCTTCGATTTTTAAACCAGTTGCCCACTTGGGTGGGAGTAAGTCCCGTGGCTTGCGCGAGCTCTCTCTTTTTGCTCGGGTTCGGATAAGGGTCCTGCAGGTACCATTCACGAAGCAAATGCCTGGTCCTTTCTTTGAAGCAGTGCGTCTTTTGTTCTCCGTCCCAAATAGTTTTGGGCAGCGGAAACTTCTTGCGCACCCTGTATTTGTCCACTGGCCCCAGCGGGCGGCCCCGGAGCTTCTCGGCCTCCTGATAGTGCGACTCCAGCCAAAGCGCCTGCAGCTTGGAGTGGGACTCTTTGGTGAACTTGTGGTTCTCCAGGATGTGGTAGAGCTCGCGGAAGTTCCCGGTGTGAAAGGCCACGATGGCGCGAGCTCGGAGCACTGACTCGTTTCGGTTGAGCACCTCGCAGGCGGCAGGCGCGACGGGCAGCGACCAGAGGAAGCGGCCGAGGCGCTCGATGTCCCCGCTCTCCTCCAGCGTCTCGCAGACCCCCGCTACCTGCTGGGGACTGAAATTCAGGATTGGCAGCTGAAACATGAAGGCTTCTGTGTGCTTCACCCCCTCCTCACGGTCCTCGCCGTCCACGCTGTCTCTCGCTCTCTCCCTCTCTCTCCCCCTCTCTCTCTCTCTCTCTTTCTCTCTCTATCGCTCTCTCTGTTTTCTCTCCCTCTCCCGGAGCTCGAAGACGGTACTGAGGAAGAGAGGATGCCTCTCTGGCTGACAGCAGCAGCCTCGGCAGGCGATACGGAGAGCTCGAGTGAACGAGAAAATAGTACAGGAACGGAGATATTTTGGAGGAGGGGGTGAAAAAAAGACGTCCTGTCCTCGTCTGATTTTCTATTGGAGCTGGCAGATTGGTTGCGTGGTCTCCATGGACTCCTGTCAATCACTGTCAAGTGTGCCAATCACGCGGAACCGAGCTCAAATAGATTTCAGCACCTCCCAGATCTGAACAGGGTGTATTTTACAAATGAAAACATGTCCTATTTTCGTTTTTTCCTCCCTCCTCCTTCCTCTTATTTTTTTTTTCTTTTTTCGCTTCTTCTTATTTCACTGAGCATCCAGAACATCCACCTGAAAGCGCGCAGCGGTCATTTCGTAAGCTTGATGTTTGTTTTCGGCGCGAGTCGTGCCGTTTGGCCTGCGCAGTAGCGCGTGTATCAGGAGCGGAGCCGGGCTGTCACATGCGCTCTTTTTCACAACGCGGCGCGGCTCGCATGTGAGACGACACGGCGATTGCCCTTTTGCCATTCAAAAACCGATCCGCGCACTCAAGCGCGTACACGACGCGAGCGCCGTCTGAAACACGTCGACTGGGGAAAGGCTGAGAAATTATCAGATGAGGGTTCTTCAGTTCTTTTTGTCCAGTATGGAGTATAGCCGGGGCATAAACGGCCACTCCGATATAAAATTATGACGACCCATGTGGCGACCGTTATGCATAAAAAAACGCAAACGAGCAGATGATGCGGTGCAGCACCCCGGGAGCTGTAATAATGCAATATTGGTCTGCTCAGTGTAAATCAGCTATTCTGCCTCAGTGTGGCTGCAACCGGGTACGAAGCCCCGATCAAAGCAGCCACTGAAACATATTCAGCACACCTCTCCATAACCTCTGCCATACTGCGCAACGCCACTGAAAGAGGTCGTTTAGAGCGAGTATATTCTGTAAAGACACAGCCACCCAGGCCTGATACCACACGCATCGTCAAAATATTTCTACCAAAGCTTAGCTTTATTAGAATTAACTGATGGTAATAATAATAAAAATAATAAAATAATGTGCGAGTTATGGTAAAAGAGCTCGAGCGCGGCAGCAGCAGTAAGAGGCGCAGTTCGCTCAGTGCCCGAACTGAGGCGGTAAATAAGACCACGGATTGATAGCGCAGATGGTTTGAAGTGTCGGGTCACATCATTTCACGCCTGGCTACAGTGGAAAAGTTCGTTCTGACGGAAAGCCCCTGATATTATTTTCACAGATCCACACAGTTCAGTTGAAGAAAGCCCTTCGGGCCTTTTTTGCATGATGCATGAGCCGTGGCTCCGGATATGGAACCACCGTCTGTACGGAAAGCTGCTCTTCATCGTACACAACAATGGTGCCACATGAACTGCCGATGGGGCAGATTTTGGGCCACTATCTGGCTTATTACAAAGTGAAAATGTCCAGTCACTTTTATTAGGTTATGAAATTTGAAACTGCACACATACCCACTGCGCTTTTCGACCAAGTATGGACAGTTTGAAAATGTGAAATTTGCTTCTATGTAAACTGTAAGACTTATTAAGTCAAATTATAGTTAGGCTAGACGGTCAGCCAGTGATAATGTACCAGCACTACTGGGCTATACATACTGGTGTTTCCAGTAACAAGAATTTCATAACCTAGCAAAATATTAGATTTATTATGGTAAAATGATTACTACTACTACTACTACTACTACTACTACTACTATTGCTAATATTATTATTATTATTATTAGTAGTAGTAGTAGTAGTAGGTAGTAGTAGTAGTAGTAGTAGTAGTAGTAGTAGTAGTAGTAGTAGTAGAAGTAGTGTTGTTATATTGGTGGTGTTAATGTTGATGATAACTTAGTAGACAGATGTCTACAAAAAATCCAAAAATAGTGGAGTTTGTGCAATTTCTAAAATATCCTTTGAATGGATTTATTCATTACTTCGGGGACTGTTAATATTATGCATTTGGTGCATGGCTAAAACACAACAAATTGACGGACCAAATTAACATCTGAATCTATTTTCTTGAGAAAGACTGAGGAGGGAGCCTAGAAAGGTGCTGTGCTATATCGAAAGGGAACTGGGTTAAACTCTATCTCGCTAAAGAAAGGATTTTAAGTGCACTAGCTTCCAAAATAAACCTAGTCTGAGGGCCGTTAAATGAGACGTTGTATCAAGTACCGAACATGCTCCAGGTTTCAAACATTTAAATGCCTGTTAATAATTCACATGGTGCCTTGTTCATTTGAAATAACCATTATGTCACTACCAAGGAAAGGGGAATAAGGGCGCCAAGGTAGCCTTCTAACAAATGATAGAGCTATCGTCCAAAGAAGCATGATTTCAGCCAAAGATAATCAAACGGAAAACCAGCTCCTTTTATATATTTGTCCTTTGTTTCCTCCGTGGGCCTTTGCTTTTTTTTAATAGCTGGGGGACCATATCTAGACGATTTGTTAATCATAATACCCAAACCCAAATCAAATAATTCAAGTCCAAGTAAAAGGGAAAAAATCTCAACACAGATTATTATTTCGTTGTCATTATGAATAAGCTTTAAAATGAAGCAGAACGTATTTTAATTCTTCTGAAAGTGACAGTGCTGTGTCCTTTGTGGCCGCATTGATGGTTTCTTGATCTGACCGTTTTCCATCACATCAGGGAAAACAGCACGTAGGAAGTCTCTCCCTACAACACATATTAAGAAAGTTAGCAAAGGCATTTAAGAGGAGAAAATGATCACAAAGAGGCATAATTAGTGACTATAATGAACTGAAGTACTGAAGAACGCTATCAAAATATTCTAGGATGCCATACATTTGAACGAAGCACAAAAATCTGTTAATTACAGGTCATGCGTGAATCAACACGTTTGGCGAGTATGTGAAGTTACAAATTGGTTAATACATTTTATTAACCAAATGTCTATTGCACTATAACTTTAAATGTATTAACGGGTGATTTGTGTGGCTACCGGCAAAACATTGTGTAGTTGTAGCACTCACAGACAGAAAATTCTATATTATCATTCTATTTCTATTCTGTTTTATGTTTAATTGTTATCTAGGTGTTGTATTGATTTTTCAAAATCTGTCATCTGTCAACGTAATTTTGACGAAAAAACTGAGATTCAATCTACACAATATTGTGCTGCATTGTCAAAATGAAAAATTGATTGTAAGACTGTATTCTTTTTCCTCCCGTTCATTTTTCCTGAAAACGATATTTGCTGTGTATCACAGATTCCCACGGTGCGGGGCCACAGCACACCCCAGGGTGGCCTGAAGAACGTGTGTGTCTGTGTGTGTGTACGGTGTGGTGATTGTGGTGGTGGTGGTGGTGGTGGTGTGGGGGGGCGGGGGTCAGACGCCGGGGTAGTGGGTGAGGGGCCATTAGCTGTCCCAGATAGGCAGAGCAACCAATAGGGACTGCATGAGCGTGAATCACCATTACACTAATCTACAATGTTAGAAGGGCGCCCTCAAGAGATAGTCAAGAGGGTAGGTAGCCACCATGCTAAAATTATTGGCCACCCCACCTGACAAGTTTTTCTAATTACTTTGCAACAGCAAATCACAAAATCTCATATACATTTAAGGCAGAACATTTGAGGCTCCAGCAACTGCATTATAGGACACGTACACGCGCATTAATTGCCTTGGTTTTATTCGCATTTTGATTTTCCGCGCGGGTTTAAAACACGCGAGACAGTAGCGCCGGGGGAACAGAACGCAACAAGTGAGTATTCATTCGACAAAAATAAAAGCTTGTTGGTTATTCAATAAGACGGAGCTGCTAAGATTTCTTTGCACATGTTTATTATAAAACATGTAGCTAGCTAACCTTAGTAACGTTAAGGTAAAGTTGCATGCGACTGAAACTAGCTAGCTAGAGACAATGTAACATTAACTTGACTAACAGGAACTTTTATAGAAATTAACATTTGCTAACATTAGATCACATTAAGCACGAGGCTAATGTTAGCTTGCATATGAGGCTGTTTTGCTTAATGACACGCTCATAATTGTTTACTAGTAAGTGATGAGAGAGAGAAAAGAGAAAGTAATGAGAGAATGCTACTGGTGTAGGAACCTTCTTCAGAAAAGAGGCAGCAGGAGAACAGGTGAGGAGGAGAAAGAAATGACAGAAGAACACAACAGTGAGAGTAGCTATAGAAAACCAGAAAGACAGAAAGCAGGCAGCGACAAGAGCCAGCTGTGTCCACCCTTACAACTGGTGTGCTGGAATTAGTGTCCACACTAAAAAATGAATATTAGGAACTGTTTTGAAAGAGGCTACACTTATACATAGCTGCAATTTTTATTGTTAAAAAAATATATTGAAAAAAAAAAAAACGTTTTTAATAAACAGCTTAATGTTCCATTTTAAATACAATGTCAGTTTTAGGTAATGATTCAGAGAATGGAAGATGCCTGTAAATAATATAAACTAATGAAGTCTTGGACATAAATTAAACCTTTGTTATCAGTTATTTATATGTACAGTATGGTTAATGCTCACTGTTGATTTATTGGTGATGATATTTACATAAGATCAGCCAAGGAGGAAACTAAATTTATAATAAACTATAATATAATATTACTGGAGTTAATATTAATAAAACTTCAATAATATTGAAGTAGTAACTTATGAACTCTAAAATAAAAACATGAACCCCTTCTATTAAAAAAAAGGTCATTAGACACCACTCCTGCCATTGCTGGCCATTCCATAATATCATAATAGGGTATTTTTGGTTGAATTCAGGATTAAATGATTCAAAAGCAGGTTGTATCACTCATCATTAAAATCAGAAAGGCTGAATTTACTGCAATAGAGCCGATTAAACAAACACAGGGGACATTTCACTTTTAGCTGTATATTTTTGGCTTGGGATTTGTTGGACTCAGACATTGCCTGTTCGTGCTGTGTGTTCTTTGTGGCCATAGAGCTGTTACTACTGCTGGATTAACTTGTAATTAAGGTATCATGCCAGCAGTCATATTAACAACATTTCCGATGGTCTAGAAGTGCACTGGATAAGCCGTAAATGGGCATTTATAGTGACAAAAATCCCAGGGTCATCTGTACAGTGAGGATGATGGTGGGGATAAGTCTGGCACTCTGGATGCTGTCATTTAGCTACATAAAACCCTTACTTCCGGCCTGGTGATGCCCTGTAATCTACAGATTTGCAGTAACAGAGAACACCTCTTATCCACAGCCCAGTTTCACATGTTATATTTGTGTATCATGGTTGCTGTTCTTCCCAACATACAGTCTGCAAACACCTGAATAACAAAGCACTCTTTTAAACCTGTACTTTGAACTTGCAAAAAGGTGTCTGATACATGAACGACTGTATGTTTGGGATGGACATAAATATATGTTCATCCCAAATATACAGTTGTTTATGTTCATGTATCAATATATTTTTGCAAGTTTAAAGTAAAAGTGCCCCTACATGTGCTATCCCTGCTGACAGACGGCTCTGTTATTCAGTTGTTTGCAGAAATCCACAGAAACCGTTAGACTATCTGCACATACGCCCACCCACACAGACACAGCCATACACACACACAGCGAGAGTGCACTCTCAGTTCAGTGGGAAAGTTCAAAAAGTGAGAAGGTGACGTGGTGGGAGAAGGTCTGATCTGGGCACTCTGCAAGCAAAGAATAAATAATATGTCTAGTGTAATACAAGATACAGGCTCCTGAGCCCTCACCAGCTAATAGGCTTATTATGAACAAATATAAATCATCTCAATAGACCCGGCTGCAGTGTAGGTAAACACACTTATCCATGCAGTTGCTTATGTGGAAGCAACATGGATGGGTTGAGTCTCTTTTCTTCACATGCATTGCTGTAACACATTGGGATTGTCATCACCCTGGAGCTCAGGGATAATTTACACCAGTTGGGGACATCACTTTCTTTCCACTTCTTTTTTGTCAGCAGTATCAGGTGTGTTCTGGTACCTTTGTTGTGCTGTTTCATGACCAGCCAAAAACACCAAACTAAGCTTAGCAGTCCAGATGTTTTTTTTTTTTTTTTTATTTCCTTTGGTTATATCTGAAGAATCACATTATGAGTTATATACAAAGTAATAAAAACAATTTGGATTTAAAACTATAAAAGCAGTCTTTAATAATTTTACACTAGAAAGTCCTCACTGCAATACAACTGTATACCTGTGCCACTGCACTTTTTCTAGATTGTTGTTGCTTTTGTTGCTGCATCTCTGAGGGAGTCATTTTCTTGGCACGTCATTGTGGGAATCATGACATCATCAACCTGTCTGGCTAAAAATATCCTAATTTATCCTATTCCCCCTGAAGCCTTTTGCACATGCATTTGCACAGATGTCCATGGCCCATGTAGCAAAGAAAACAGAGACCAGTAACCCCCCAAAATTGTTTTTTTCTCCAGATGTTTTCTGCTGTTTGAATTGTTGTATTGTATACTGAGAGTTGCCTCAGGTGGCAAATGTTAGACCAAATGGCATAGTATAAGCATGAGGAGAGACAGAGAGACAGCGAGAGAGAGAGAGAGTCTGCATTGAGTGAGGTTACTTTCCTCACACTTGCATTGACGCCTGTTGATTAAAAAATGGACAATGTAAGTTGAAAGCAAAATTCAAAATGCATACTACTCATACTCTAAAAATTTTTATCTCTGCTTTGTCCTGACAGAATGACCATTTGGTGATATGAGCATGAGAAAGCAGAGATTGTTGACGCTAAAGCAGTTCTATGGACGTGCTCTATTTATGCTATTTAAGATTTCAGACATCCCCTGTTCATTATGTGAATAGTCCTTAAATGCAAATTCTTTCAGACTTCCTCTGTTCATCATGTGATTATTGCCTACATTTTTAACAGAAAACACCAACTAAGAACCATGTATGTAGACCCAAAGCAGTTTTTAAAAATAGAAACAATGAATAACAAAGCTTTGAAAAAACAGGTTATATGAAGTATCTACAGTCAAGTGTGCAGCTGATGAAGCTGCATATCTAATGAAGTATAGGGTCATGAGGTTGTGAACTCTAGCTGTTCAGGAAGACATGCAAAGCTGCCCGAGAGATTAATGTCACACTAACTTGACCCTGGGCCAGGACCATTACTCCTTATTCTCTTTACACCCACACAGACTGCATAGTGTCCCTATGAGACTTCACACATGTCCCACTGATTGGATTGGATTCTGTAGTAGTGTAAGTCTGTGTGTACCTGCGTGTACAAGAAGGAGGGATAAAATTGCTGCAAAGCTATTTCTGACCACTACAGCACTTATTCCTTGTAGTAGCAGACAGAATTGTTTCCTAATTTGTGGATTAAGCAGAAGTAACCAGCTTCCTGGCATGCCAAAATTCTTGGTAAGACTTAAGATATTTATAAGAAATCATTGACTTAGAACACTATTTGGCCACAAATGTCTTTATGTGGTCTTTAGTCATTCTTAAGGATCCACAACAGCATAACACACTTTTAAGTCATGGAAAACATAATGATGAACAGAAAACCTTACTTCCTGACCTATGAGGTGGCCAAGCATGACAATGGGCAAATAAGTTTGTAAAGAAACTTTACAAACATCCCTAGAAAACAGGCTTCTTTTGGAGGGAACAGAAGAAACAAAAGAATTTCACAAAAATCACTAAATATTCAATGGCTATCCACCTACAGACCTACTAAAGTCCTGCAAGATCCTTGATTTGGTGTTTGCATTATTAAATTAGAGTTTATGTACATTCACTTTTCCACACTTTAGGAGTCAAGGAGTCAAAGTGAGCGAGACCATGTAAACTTTGACAAGCACATCAACCTTATGATTGGCACAGTTTATGAAAGTTTAAAAGATTAGAACTGCCCAATTTACATAAAATAGGGAGAAATTCTGGTTATATAGACAATGATTCATTGTTGTTGTATTCATTGTATGTAAACAAGTGACTTGCTGACTTCTGTCTGATATTTTGGAAGTGGATCATTTGGAAGTGGAGACAAATATTTGTAGTGCAGTGAGGAAATGGTTCAAAATTGAGGAGAGAAATCATTATAGCAATGTGACGAGAAATGTGTAGAAAACCACAACCAGAATACACTGTAAAATCAGATCTTTTAAACTACCATCTTGAGATGGATAGTTGTTTTCCAAGGAGGACAGCTGCAAACTGTGGCTGTACTTTTACCATGTCATCTCTTTCTCCCGACTCTTCCCACGCAGTGATCTGGTATGTATGTTTAATAGGAGGCGGAAAGTGCTATCGCCGAGGTGGCATGTGTGGATATGGAGCCTCTGAATAATGGAGGGGGCCAGTGGCAGGCATGAATGTTTCATGATGCCCGCTCTCCATGTCCATGCTTAGGGACTGGTGGCCCACCTCACGAGTGTCAGCTTGTCAGACAGAGGGGACGAGCACATTCTCGTTTCTGCCTGAGCGAACACAGCTCTCTCCCTGCCTCGACACAAGCACACACACACACACACACACACTGGCTACCTGGTTCCGTACTATAAATGTGCTTGGTAGTCTCTTTTTCTGCTTTACATCTTAATGAGCCAAGACATCAAACTTATGAGCTTAGCTGGTAAGATTATCATCTGCACCCTGTCATCACCGAAAGGCTTAGGGAAATCAAGCATGAGTAGCACTGATTAATGGAAGGAAACTTATGCCATTGAAAAGCAAAATGGATAATATAAAATGAAATATTAAGAGGATACTGTATCATAAATTGCATGGTATTGTCGAGAATATGGCTGTTGTGTGTGTGATACTCTAAAAAAAGTATTGCTTATTATAAAATATATTTTTCTATTAAATCTGCCGTAATTACACAAAAATGGAGTCTGTTTACTGACAAGAAAAGCATGTTAAAATAAAGCAAAACTTAATACAATCAAGAAATAATTTTAGAAATGGCACTGCATGTTACATTTGTTCAAATATAAGGGTCATAAAGTGCAGTGGCACCATTCAAATTGGGCCTGAGCCATCTTGTTTAATGCAGCCTGGATTAGTGTCACGTAAACGAGAAAACAGCTCGGCCTGGTCGCAGTAGGATCCACTAACAGAGAGCCGATTAGGTGCCACAAGATCTGGACATCGTCCCCTCCCCGATGTTCTGTAATCTGCCTCACTCTGTACGTGTGCCAAATGTCGAGTGAAGTGTGAATACACAGGGCCTGGATGAATTTGAAATCACTGATTTGTTCTATCGATCTTCTAAACCGACCATAGTTTTCAGGTGTAAATTTTTTATGCTCTTGGTTTTCGGATAGGATAGGATCAGTATAAATGTTTGGCTTTAAAGTCCTTGCAAAGGGTAAAATATAAATAATATAATTGTGAAAAATAAATAAATGATTTATATGAAGTATTGTGTTAAATATCCAGTGAATGTAAAAATGAAACAGAAGTAGCATAATCACAATTATGATTACAATACAAACACTATAGTTTATGTTTAACTTTATTATGTATTGTTTCTCTTTGTTCAGTTAGTAAAACTTCTGTACTGCACACAGATGCTATTTTCTGCTAGTGCCTATATTGGATTTGCATTGTTAAGCTGTGGACATGCAGCCACCTTTCCATACTTTTGCTCAGTAAGCGCTCAGACTAAAAAAGTAGTAGAGCTTTTGGACCACATAGCTTTTGTCAAAAGAACAAGAACAAGAACAAGAACAAACCTCAAGGGTATGTTTTTAGTACATTCAGTTAAAATGATTACACTGACTTTATACACCTCATCTTGATTTTGGCCTATTTATTTTATTTTATTTTATTAAAAGTTATATGTTGAAATATAAAAGTACAAATATTCCCATTTCACTAGGAAAATAGATTTAATGTACAGGGTCTGTATCTTGAGGGACTAAAATCTATCTGGCCCTCTTTTAATGGCATGTATGAAAGCTTTACCCAAAAGGACTGCATAAATAAAAAGAAAGAAGAAAAATTCCAGCTAAGTGTAAAGTGACCATTCTGTCATACGTGAACACACTACAGCGTGAACTGTACAAAATTCTTTCTCTGCATTTAACCTATTCACCAAGTGAAGCAGAGGGCAGACAGGCACACAGCGCCCAGAGAGCAGTGTGTGTGGACGTTACCTTGCTCAAAGGAACCTCAGATCTGCCACTAGCAGGCTTGGGATTCAAACCCAGCACTTTCTGATCGCAGGGTCCACGAGGCCACCAGCTGACCTATTATTCAAGAGGCCTGCATTATATGTCATATGCCCACATAGCCAGCATTTTATTTGCTGTCACCAGATCTTTCTTGGTATTAGCATTTGTGAGGCAACACACTTTCAACGGACAGAGACTTCTCATTTCATACTGCATCACATTTTAGGTGTGTCAGTGTGCAATTGTGGAAAGTATGTAATCTGTTGTATTACACAGTTGATTACTTATCTATTTGCCCCTGACCCCTGAGCAACAAATACTCACACTGACAGTAATGCCATCTTAGTACAACTGAGCCTCTTACGAGTCATATGTGCCTCTCAAAAGTTCAGGGCAAAGGGAAGATGGGATCACAGGCAAGCAGGCTAATCTAGCTAAGCCTAAAGGAACCACAAGAATTATTGGAGAAGAAAAAAAAAACATTACGATTTTTTAGAGATTGTTATAGGCTACAGTTCCACAAACACATAAACAGCAAGATATCCATACCAAAAGAATGGGACACAGCTGGATTTCTTTACTTCTTTTCAACAGTTCACACAGGAACGTGTCTGTGTTTACATTGTCAGCAACTGAATTGTGTCAACAAAATTTCAAAGAAACATACAACACAAAAGAACAAAGGCTTGTGTCTATGCTTTTATTTTGTCTGCCTCTCAAATAGCAGCCAGAACGCCGATAACAGGCTTTATGGATCTGAGTTAAATGGACTACAGGCAGACACAAAAAAGAGCCAATCGATTTGGCCTTTCAGACCGAAGCAATAGAGGTGCACGGCAAAAAGGAGGTGACACCGTTTTTAAGTGGAAATTTTTCCAGATTGACTGTAACAAGTGAATCAATCTCAGCTTTAGAGAGCGTCCTGTCAGTGCAGCTTAGCAAGAGATTGAAAGAGGAGGAACCTGGGACTTTGCGTCTTAATATGATTTGCGGATCTTAAGCAGATGTATGAGTGACTTAGTGCATAAGCTCATAATCAAAGTATTATTGCCTAATCACACCAACCTCCTCCTGTCACGACCACAGCATGAGAGAGAATGACTGAATATTAGTACCACTGACCATTCCATATCAGGTTCATGTTTCCTGGCATGATGCCTAGAAAGGTCTGACTTATCTTGGGGGTTGGCTGCCTACAAGTTTGCAGTAGATTAGCAGAAACTGATGGACCAGCACTGACAGAGAATGGTGCTAAGTTTTCACTGCATGGAAGAATGGAGCAAGATTGTGTGTGTCTGCCGTTTGACCAAAAAAAAAAACATAACAAACACAGAAGCAATGATTAACAAGTGAAAAAATGTCTGCCTAAATGTATTTCCTGAAAAAAGACAATTTGCCTCAAGAAATGAGATTTTGAGCAGCACTCATTCATTCTAACAGTTCCCTAGTTAGTATTTACAACACCTTTAGCTTACAAACATTTTTTTAATTTGTGCCTTGTGCTTGGTCATAACTCTGCAATTGGAGTGTTGTAAACATCACATGGTGCTACTTGGTTCTTTGAGATGTGAGATCAGATCATGCAGACTGCTTCATCTATGTACATTAGTAAACCAATTCACAAATAGTGCAGTGAGAGCCTTTCATTTCTGTGATTGCGTTTTGATTGGGAGGGACAAATGGCAGACACGTGGCCTCTGGTAGTGGCAGGAGAGTTGACGGAGACGGCAACTCTTCATGCCCTCATCCATGGCCATATATAGAGTCAATGTTTTCGTTTTCGTTTTAAGTTTACGTTTTAAGTGTGTGCCATGTTTGCCTAAAACAAACTATATTACAGCGTTCAAAAACTTGCTGTCTAACATTCTACCTTATTTCTTATGCTACATCTTCTACAAGAAAATTTAATGCATTTGGTATTGTAAGTGTGGTGGCAATAAATCAACAATGCAGTGAAATATGTACTTTTAATACTTAAGTATTTTCAGAAGCAAGTACTTCAGTACTTTAACTTAAGTGAAATTTGACTGTATGACTTTCACTTGTATTGGAGTAAGATTTGACTAGTGGTATCTGTACTTTCACTTAAGTAATGAAGTTAGGTACTTTGTCCGCGTTTGCATGTGACACAATAAAGCAGGGCAGATTGTAATCCAAAGAGTGGGAGGTGACACTGATTTCTGTGATTTAAACATTTCTAGTTCCATATCATCTTCACTACGCACTATCCAATTACCATCTATCTACAGTGGACACTCGTACAGTGGACTGTAGCGGAGTGTGAGAGAGAGTGTGTGTGTGTGTGTGTGTGTGTGTTTGTGATTTCTGCATTGGGCTGTGAGGAATGTGGTGATTTTTAATGAGACAGGGCATGGCTGGGTTGGGCAGACACACAATGCTGGCTCTAAGAATGTGAGATCATGCCATAAGCTCGGAGACAGCGCCGCGATTCTGATGTCATATGGTAAACAGTAGTGCCTTATCTAAGCTGAAGAAATATATAGTTGCTCTATAAAATGATCTTACTAGAACTCGTCTGATTATGCCATTTTGGGAAGCACTTCAGCTAACAGTTTAGGGCCTAAACACATTTGTT
>JBBPDB010000153.1:8195684-8206413 GCA_037974465.1 Brachypetersius altus | reverse complement strand
GTATATATATATATCTATATATATATATTTATATATTTATAATATCCCCATTGGGATAAAAGGTAGAGAAGGGACCGTTAAAAACAATTTCTTCCCCCTCTGTACCTCTTTATTTCAGAATAAGTGGTGTGTGTGTGTGTGTGAGGGGGGGGGATGGGGGGTATAGGAGCAGGCAATGAAGGGGGAAAAAAGCAATCCAACTCGCTGGAAGCAAAAAGAAGTATTGAAGAATAAAAATGGGCAAGAAAAAAAATGACACGCAGCAGTTGTTAGTCACCTAGCAACAAGTCCTCCATCAGCCTTCCCCCTCCCTCTTCTACAGCTTCTCTTCCAAAGTCTCCCCACTGTGCTCCTTAATTCAGCAAATGTGCTGCGGATGTATAACCCCCCCCCTCCCATCTTCCTCCACATCCCTGGCCCCTGACAAAGCGTGCTGTGAGGTGGGCTGAAGGACACAGGCCTCCACCTTACACATAACCACTCAGCTGCCCCATTGACCGCCGAGGCCTTTCTCCCAGCATACAATGGGGCTGGGGACAAAGCACTGAAAAGAGGGGCAGGCCCAACAGGGAAAACATTTGCTTGTAATTGTGATTGACTGCATAATTAAAATGATGTTCTTTTTTTTGTGGGGGGCTCTAAATGCTGGGGAGGGGCAGAAGGATGCTTGTTAAAGCCTGCACTTTGTCACCTTGTAATGAGGAGAAAGCGTTCCTGCTGGGAAGAGGGGCAAATATTGAGATCGCTCCGGGAACAACTCAGAGCGCCTCTTCAAGTGTTTCCACAATGAAGACAAAAATGTAGGGGATCTCACCCATCTCACACTTACCCTCAGAAATAAGTAGGTAGTCGTGAGGAAACAAACGAAAGCAGATAGGCGGACTGAAAGACAGCCAGAGAAGGGGAATTGCACAAACTCACACACACACATACAAAGATAGAGTATTTGGGACCGTTCCTTGACCACTTCTTAACAACTCTGATTCAACACATTTTACATTTATGAAGCCCGCAAGCACTCAGTGAGGAAAATGTTGACAGGCTTTGAAGATTGAAGTTTGTATACAAGGGCAAACTTCATAAGGTACAGCTGCTATAACTGTGTGAATGGGTAGTGTGTGCATGTTTGTGTGTATGTGGATGTTCAAGAAATCGGTTACACACAAAAATGCCAGACAGTTCTCTGCCTCCAGATGCTTCAATTTAGACTTTCAGAATGACAAATTGGAGGCATTTGCCATCAAATTCCCACCCCAGGGGGCCTCACTGGGGACGTTCAACACCCCCCCCCCCCCAAAGGTCAACTTGTTTTCGCCGCTTTCCAATTTCAGATCACCTTGGCGACCATTCTCTTCTTACCTCTATCAGTGGGCTGTCTGCACAGTCTCTCTTCTTTGTCCCACACCTCTGCGTCCATGGAGGGCAGCACACTGTGTATAAAGGCAGGCATGGAGCAGGGCTGCAAATACGCCAGGCGCTAATCAGGAATCTTATGGGAAATGTACAGTATGTCGCATAGGCATCTATTGAGCTCTTTAATGCTTGGAATGTCCTTCTTTAAAGCAGATTTGCTTTAGAGATTTTTCCTCTTGTGTGGAAGAAGCAATTTATTAGGAAAAAGTAAGTGTAAAGCTTACACATACAGTATTTACTCAATTTCTGAAGCTGTTCATAGAAGGACTTGTTTTAGATTAGATGTCTTAAAAATTAAACCACAGTTTGTAGGTGAAAATATCAGAGGTACTTTAATAAATCTTGCTTTCCTTGAACCTGCCGAGTCACCCTGATTAGAGTTAAACGTTGTCTTTTTGCAACAAAAATACTTCATTCGTACTTGTGCATGAATGCAAGCATGGATGCACACGAATAGACTATCCCTACATTTGAGTCCTTACTTATCTGTAAATAGAGAAAGTTAAAAGAATTATTTAAGTATTTTCAAAAAAAACCTAATGATCAGCCTTAGCTAGAGTATTTTGCTTTGAGTGAAGTTGAGAGTCAACCAAATATCAAACTCTTTTCTTAAATGAACACAATAATAGTTTGGGAATATTTCCTTTCATGAAAAATACAATTGCAATCTCAAGGTAAACTCATGCATTTTGGGTTTTTTGCTGTCTCGACACTCAAACTCTCTCTGAGGACTTGAGCAGAAATATTCATCTAACCAGTTTAGGAATTTCTTCAAACAATTGTTTACTTATCATTGAGGCTTTGGGCTAAACAATATCAAAACATCAGAAACTTTTAGTCTGACAAGGTCAATATGCAGTGTGTTGTGAACCACAAAAACTAATCTTTTAAAATCTAAGTAAACAAAAACAACTTGTCAACAAACGCAACAGGCAAATTTTACTTATTGAAAAGTTACGTATTAAGATATTACTGTTTCAAATCTAACATTTGAATTTCAGTTTGTCCTCAATTTCTTCACAAAAAAAATTATAACCATCAGCTTAGTAACTGGAAAATTGTATACATTACTTGCAGATTATACTTAAAAAAATTAGCTGTAACTGTAGATTCTGTAAATGCACATTCTGATTTTGTTGCACACTCTAGACAAATAATAAGTAATATTAATTGGTGTCTGTGGAGGCTCCCTTGTGTGACAGTAACCTGCAGTTGACTGGATTATGAGAGAGCTTGGAAAGGTGATAAGTTCATGATCAGCAGACATGGGTGTTGGGGTCGTGGTCAAGTCAGGGGAGCTCCTGTGATGACAGCCTCTCTCGTCCACAGTAATGTGCCTGGGCAGGCAGCCAGGCAGGCTACAGTGAGGAGAGGGGAGACTTGTGAAAACCTGTTGTCCTCCCAGAACTCCTCGAAGTGTCTCCCTGCTGCATAGACTTGCAGCTGATGCCAATTAAAGAGATTACATCTCAGTTTAAGAAAGAGGCCTGGATTCCTCCACACTAGTGATCATATCTGACAAGGTTACCAGATGCCAGGCAGTGAGGGCGTGACCTCAGAGACGTTCCTGTGCCCTCCTGAGAATGTTTTCACCATCCCAAACCTTAAAGCTACAATCAGAATCCTGACATACTTTTAAAAAAAGAAAAAGAAATAGGATGTGCATGAAATTACTGGTCGGAGCAGCATTTCAACAAAGTATACATTTTCATCAATCATATGAATCCCACCACAAACAGGTGATTTAGGCTTTGTGTTTACTTCAAATAGACATCATTCATTCACACACAATATGAACCCAGCACGCACAGTCTTCTATACATGCCAAGGTCATTTTGCTGACAGAAAATTGCTTTATGACTTGAAATGCAATTTTGATCATATGAAAGTGGGGAAAAGATGTACATGGTGTCCTTTGTCCACGATGAGAAAAACCATTAAAAGAAGCACTTTTCAATCTCTCTCTCGTTCTCTTTTTTCCATCTCTCTCACTCAGTGCATACTGTACATACAAATCATAGCTGGTTTTGTTTTATCGTTATTTTATTTTGTGCATCATTGATTCCTACAAACTAGATGTAAACAGCCCTTTTCTGAAAAATAGAATGGAATATCGATGTTGTTACTTGTACATTTGAAGGCCTATAATTGTGGCTTTATTAAACGGAATTAAAAGAATTGATGTCGTTTTTGGAAAAACAATGAGGCATTTCACTAAAACTGTACAACTTTAAGTAGCATAAACATACTTATTTTTACACACCTTTATTTATTACAGACCTTATTTCCTGATATATTCTCACAATGTAAGTCACAAAGATTAAAAGGTGCAGTAGATTTTTTCCATGTAAATATATTTTTAAAAAATGTAGCCTAAGCTATTTCAACAGTGCATTTCAAAAATCTCATAGTAATCAGCATGAAAACCTACTGAAAGCTCAGGCACTCTGAGATTACGCTGATGATAAATGAGGCACATCCTTTGCACCGTCCTCTGTAATTTAGTTCTCTGTGAGGGGTAGATTAACACACACTACGGCCTGCACTATGGAAGCGGCTGTTTTTTTTTCTCTTCTCATTTTACACAGTACTGCAGTACTGTGTTTAAGGTTTCGTTGCAGTTTTCCTTTGCAGCAATGTTTGGGTTTGTCTTCTCTTATTTTGTCATTCACTGCTGTTCCGTGAATTCATGTGTTTGCCTCAGAGGTGAGAAAAAGCCAGTGAAAGCCATGTGAGAGTCACTTTATTTTCAGGAACAAAGTGAAAAACATTCACCCAACTGATTTAAAACTGCCCCACAGTAAATGGTGGCACGACACAATAGAAAAAGTGTGAGGACATAGAAATGCAGGCACAGAACCTTTCGACATCAACTACATTTAATAGAACTTACAGATTTTGCACGACAAAGACAGGGAGGGTGCTGAAGGAGGTTTGGCACCTCCAAGACGTCTGTTCACACAGATCGCTTCTTTGTTGCTTTGGGTCAGGGAATAAAGAGCAACTTCCTGTCCCCTATTAAGAGTGACTGACCAGCTGCTGAAAGCAGTAAGTCAAATCCGCCTGAAGGGAAGTGTCTTTATCCCATATCTCCGGATGCTCCACCATGTCTGGCACTCATACCTCAATTGGCATCCAAGAAGCAGGTGCACTGCTTACCCTAAAAGACATATTCACTGTGGCTGAAGGTCCGTTCTAATTTGCACACTTTTATGCATTTCTAGGACAGCACAAGTGACCTTTTAATTGTGTTAAAAAAGTTCATGCTTTAATATTTTATTAGTGAAATTGACATCAAAATTTAGAAATATATAATTATATTTTTTATTATTTAATAATTATTGCAAATAAATCATAATTATTAACTGTCACTGTTGGATTGTGAAAATGGCCAAACATTATGAAAAAAGTGCAAACAATGATCACCCTATGGAGGGATTTACTTTTACTTTTAAGGCTTCCTGACACGTGTATAAGCTTTGTGCAGGTCATAAACAGTCTACAAGTTGTACAGTTAGTATGAAACATAGTAATGATGTAGATATTTCAAAAAATGAATTATGAATTCTCCTGCCATCTGTCAATTTACACAATAAAGCCATTTAGTAGTACTGTATCATTATTATGATAATACTTGGAACATGCAACAAATGGTCTTCACTGTAAGTAAATAATTTATGCACTACCCAAACCTTCAGACCATATTTACATGTTCTTTACTTCTCGACATGCTGACGGTCCACAGTACAAAAGAAACACAAATGTATTAGCTCCCTTCAAAACCTGCCTGTTTCTACACTTCCCTTATGTGCAGAGAAGATTTAAAAAAAAATGTGGATTCTAAATTATTGGTGTGTTTATGCTGTAACATAAAAGAATGAAGCCACTCTTTTTTCCAAGAGCCATTTCCGTAAGTACGGTTAATTAGGCATTACAGTGCATTGTTAGAAACAGCTGGCATTAGTAGGGTGAGGCATGCACTTTTCATTTGAGCCAGGTTGTGGTTTTATTTGGAGTAATTAACAGGAGAGTTTGATGATCTCTGCATGTAGCCCACTTTTCTCCGAAAGATAAGAGAAAGATATGTTTCCATGTTTGCAGTGTTCACTATTTCTTTTCACAAACGAACTTAAACACTTGAAAATACTGCCTCTTTGTTTTTTTCTGTTATTTTCACTTTTCCTTCTTTTTAGTTTTACTGAAATGCAGCAACACACAGAAAATGTTGCTGACATAATTAAATCTATTAGTTTTTTATCTATAATAGTCCATCTCGAAAGGGCTCTCCATGTAGCCTCAAACTGCTGTAGCTGCTACAACCTCCATCATTATCTGCTTCACCAGTTTAGCTGATTGCTCTGTACTATGAAAGCTAAAGCTAAATTTAATCTTCAAACCTGAACGCATGCAGGTCCCTCCTCATCTATTTGTTCATGGCTGAAATGATGGTGATGATGACGTTGGTGGTGGAGGTGATTATTATTATTATTATTATTATTATTATTATTATTATTATTAGTGGTAGTAGTAGTAGTTTTAGTAGTTTTAATTTTCTTTATCTGAAATTTCCTAAGACGTAAGGAATTTGTGTTTTGCTGTGAGGAGCGTTTTGAATTAAGTGTGTACAAAAACAACAATTTAGTCTCAAAACTCCAGTGCCAGACTGCTGTCTGCATTACTGCAAATTTCAGAATGAGCTTGTGTGTTTCCTTGCTTGCAGATAATATAAATGAATCTGGAATAATGCAATAGATAGATAGATAGATAGATAGATAGATAGATAGATAGATAGATAGATAGATAGATAGATAGATAGATAGATAGAGAGACAGAAAGATAGAGATAGATGAATAGATAGATAGACAGACAGATAGACAGACAGACATCAAGACAGATAGATAGACAGATAGATGTACCGATAATTAAATGAGGTAACGTGCAGGTAATAATAGGAAAATTAGTCAGTTTTCTGTATATCGTCTCGGGTTTCTTTTTGAGACAACAAAGAGCAAAGCCGAACCGGACCGGACCAAACCGAGAAAATAGACAAGGAGTCAGCGGAAGGGGGCGAATCTGCGCGGAATCGGGGGCGTACAGGAGTAAAAATTCCAAGAAAACTAAACGCCATTGTGACGGTTTTCCTCCTGTTTTACTGAGACACGGTCGAGCTCCTGTAAATAAAAACACAGTACTGTTTCAGGGATGCTACACCTCACTATATCCTTAGTGTCATCAGTTAGGAAATATAAACAAAGCTGTACCATATTCGATGTTTTGGCTTCACAATTTTTTTTTTCTGATCTAAATGCTAGGCACATGAAAAAGTACACAGACGTGTCCAAAAGTAAATGCACTGCGAGTTTGTATGCATTTATGAATGTATGTTTTTTGTATGAACGTATGCATTTATTTATATATTACCATTGAAGGTACATTGTATGAGCAAAAATGTATCTGTGCAGTACCCTTTTTCTTGAAAATGCCTACATCTGAACTTACCTAAACATAGTTGTTAATACAAAATTATTACAACATTTAAATATATTAAACCTAATTACCAAAATGTAAAAGTCATGTTTAAAGATTACCCCATGTGTAAAATTAGTGGTAAACTACTAGGAAACACAGCTATTGGTCAACACAGTACAGGGCTGTAAATGCTACACACTTAAGATTAAAGTTTTTCCTAAGTATATAAAACAACAGCTAAAGAGTACAGTAAGTGGAAAACTACAGCAGATTGTATTTACTTTAGCTAATTCATCATGGTTCTGCAACATCAGTGTTAATGGGATTCCTCACATAGTTCATGTTACAAGACCTTACTGCAAATGATAAATTACACTTTCATAAATCAATACCAACATATAACAGTAATTTTGAACCCATGGTTTTATTTTATCTTGACATACTATATTATTTATTAGCAACATGCTTGCTCTCAAGGTTCTACGGCAAGTGGAATAAACATGTAAATAAACTTAAAAATGTGTAGCTTTAGGTAGATTGAACCAAATAAATCTATTGTTTTGAAATTTAAGTGTCATTGCACAATGAGAGAGAGAGAGAGTGGTGAAGAAAGAGAGAACAAAAAGCTCAGATATAATGGCCTTATCCTATAACTGCTCAGTTGGAGATGCTGACAAAGGCAGATAGTGCCATTAGACCTGAACTTGCACTGTGGTCTATGGACAAAGCCTCCCCACTAATACACATAAGAGCATGAGGACCAAATGCAAAAAAAGGAAAAAAGCAGGCAACAATAAAATACGCCAGATTTTAGCTTGTTGTCCTCTAGAAGCCACTGCAATTAAAAACCAGGCCTCAAAAATACAGAAAAAAGCATTTGATGAAAATGGAGATGAGAAAGACGGTTTTTAAATGTTTTTATTTATGCTTTATAAAGTATTCATTCATAATTCTTTAAGTCTATTTAACAGTTGTATGTCATTGTTTTAATATAAATGAAGAAATACATAAAAAACATCCCTGCATGCCAAGGATAGCTGACTGCTATACAAGAATGTTTTAAAGGGCCCATGCCCTTATATTTAATGTTTTTCCTCCCCTGAAGTGAGCTCATAACATTGTGGGGTTATATATACCAAAAATAATAACTTGTTTTTAAATGACCATTTTCCAACCTCTGTTTATCCCTTCAAATTAAACAGGCAGCTTTTGTTACCGTGAACTAAAATATGCTTTGTTCTGACAGGCTGCCCTGCATTGTGACTTAAAAAAATAATTTTGGAATGAATAACATCTTATGACTTTAATATGAATATGTAGAGCTGATCACCCAAATACACATAAATAGGAATACACATGAAATCTGTTCTAAATGGCTGCTTTGCTTTGCTCCTCATTCAAGAAGCGGATCCTTCTGGGTGGGGCTAAACAGCTGTAAGCTAAACAGATGTGTAAATGTAGATGTGTTTGTTTTTATGACATCACAAAAACAGTATTTTTTGATCACTGATCATTCAGCAGGGCTGAAGAGTGACCACACATCCTATATTTACTGTCAAAGAGTTTTAGATTATCAACAACATTGAAGCGGGAGCAACACATATAGCTCTTTCAAGCCAGGAAATTAAACTCTCTTTTGTATAACACTTGTGCCAAACAAATCTTACATAATATAGTAAATAGCACAATGTAGACATTTAAAAATAACTATCAACCGAATATACTCAAGAGCTGTCTAAGTTAATGCCATTTACAGATATGGAATATATGTAGGATAATTAAAATGCTTTTGTTAACATTTCATAAAATGGGCATGAAGATCCATCTTTCCATTTTTGAGAGAACATTGATGACATGACTTAACAATTTCATGTGCAAATAAATATATCAATGGCTCTGTTCCAGACTGATTTCATGACCGTTAGCTACTGTACCTTTAACATTTTGATCTAGGCCTATTTTGCAAATGTTTTCATATTGATTTCTATTACAACTGCATGCTAGTATCAGTCTACTCAGATAAATCACCATTTTATTTTTAAATACTAATACATAAAAAAAATTAGGGCCGTTTTTGCATACACAAAAAATTTTCATTTCAGATATTCATTTAGAAATGGTTAGACTAGTGTCTTTAGGGTGAAAATACAAGGATATCAGGAAGATTCATTCTATTGCTTTTTACTATAAAGAAACAGAAATCTGATAGTTTGTTGTTTGTTGTATTAGTTTATCAGTTTCTCTACAATTGCTGGACTGAAACAGACCCAGTATTGCATTTTGGAACACAGCCTGCTTAACTAACTCCACCTACCACATGAAGTTCTGGTTTAAATCACATGTTTATGGAGAATAAAAACAGAGATACAATATCAGGAGTGCAGGAGAGAATATTTGGTCTTTTTTTATACTAGACTTCTCAATGATGCTTTGCTGCACAACAACCACTTTGGTTTGAAAGGGTAAGTCTTACTGTTTGTAATATGTGAAACCATGTATGTATAGTGGAAAACATTTCTGAGCAATGACGTTTAGAAATTGCCATACGGATGTCAGGTTCATAGCATTAAGACTCATATATCTTATATCACCCCATATAGCACCCCTTACAACTTCACTGTGAATGAATATATATATTAGTGCTGGGTCGTTAACGGCGTTAACGGCGCGAGATAAAAAAACATCGCCCCCCCCCTGAATTTCACCTTGATATTTCAGTGACTTGTCCGGTTCACGCACGTTTTAAACCTGTCTCGGTCTCTCGTTGGGGGGCGATCTCGCGCGCGCCGTTAACGCCAAGATTACAAAAAAAATTAAATTAAAAAAAAAATTAATCTATGCCCAACTCTAATATATATATATGTATTGTTGTTTGTGATAAAAACAATTAATTTAAAATTAATAAAAATGCAGAGACAACCAAAGACAACATAACAATGGTGTACACAATATATGCAAATAATAATAAAACAGGCCTTTTAAGTCTCTCTATGAGCACATCCCACTTCAGCCTGAGCATTCAATTGATTAAAGGATCATGGCAGGGACAGAGCGCAGACAAGAGCCATGCTTCCTGCACTGGCGGTTATAGACAGGGTCAATAGTACACCATCCTTGGCCCCAATGGAGGTGAACACACACACACACTTGATATATATACATATATATCAAGGCTGTCAGTAGATTCAAACATTTAATTGCGATTAATCTAATGTTTGCTATAGTTAACTTGTAATTAATCACACCTTTCAGTAGACTCTTTTAATACTCTTATCAACATAGTAGACAAATATGTTTGAGTAGACAAATATGTTTGCTTTGTGCATATTTATGTTTATTTCAAAATCTTACACATCTATATATATAAATACATTCATACACATATACAGTAATCCCCCGAAAGAAGCATCCACGCATAGTGAAAACCCGTGTTTTGTTTTTTAAAAAAAGCCTATATATGCCCCTAAATATGCTCCAAGAACACTTTAATTTTGCGTTAAATTCAGTTTAATGCATTACACTTAAGTAAAATGTAAAGGTAAATAAATAATCAGAATCAGAGAACTTTATTGCTTAAAAAGCCATTAGCATTAGCGGTAGCATTAGCCGTGTGTGGCAAACGAACACAAAAGAAACCCAAAAGAAATGTTGAAATAACTTTCTCTACCCGCATGTAATACTAAATAAACTGAGATAAAAACACTGAAATATGAGGACAAGACATGGAGCAGTCATGCTACATCCTGCAGCAGGATTCTTCTTTGCCACACGCATTGAGGGAGCGTGCAATTGGCATGCTGACAGCAGGAATGTCAACCAGATCTGTTGCTCGTGCATTGAATGTTCA
>JBBPDB010000153.1:8171962-8195584 GCA_037974465.1 Brachypetersius altus | reverse complement strand
TTAATTTCGAGCCCCGTTCTTCTTCTTCTTTTTATGGCGGTCGACAACTTTTCAGTGTATTACTGCCACCTCTGGACTGGAGGAGGTACTACATTTCAGTTCTCAGAAAAACTCCGCGTTAGACTGAGGGGTGACTACTATGTATATACAGGAAAAGGAGAGAAGAAACAGGTAAACTGCATGTAAAGTGGCTGTTCATCAGTTTGTCAATCAGTTTGATGTAGATACAGTTATCTTCACTGACCTTCACACTCTCCAGCTCAGCATCACCACAAACACTGAGCCAGAAGAGTCGAGTGTGTTCCTAAATGTGTGAAGCATGTGTGTGTGTGTGTGTGTGTGTGTGTGTGTGTGTGTGTGTGTGTGTGTGTGAAATCAAAGCTCTCAGTTATTGGTCGATATGCAAATGACAGACACTCCTGGACAGAAAAAGAGAGCAAAATGTTGCCCAAACTTCTCTGTATTTTAGATTAGTATTAGAAAGAGGAAACTCTGTGGCCCTGGTTTCTGTCTTTCAGCAGCCTGCCATTAATTAGTGTCATTACACCGGCCGCACGCCACACAGCACCAGCACCAACATATGACACGTCCTTCTGATCAATTGTTGCTGGCACGCCGCAGTAATTCTCCATTGTTCTCGGGCCACAGGGGCCACGGCCATCTGTCAGGCCGAAGATTTACCGGCCCCTCCGCTCTGCAGGGGGAGGCACAAACATCGCAATTAAATGGCCAGAGTGTGCCAACATGACTGGAAGGGGCCGGGCGCGACCCGGACAGGCCACGAAGAGTTTAACTTCCCTTTGATTCCCAAAGAGGATCCATATGTTAGGTAGATGCTTACGCTACCCACGTTTCCATAGTTACATCACACTCATTTTCATGGCAACACTCCTCTCATTTCCATGGTTACCCTCAACTAATTTCTGTGGTTGTGCTACAGACATTTTCATAGTGACACAACAGTCATTTCGATGGTTACATTACCCTCATTTCCACAGTTATGCTGCAGTAATTTCCACAGTGCACCCATTCACTTTATTAAAATACAGTTATTTACATCCCATTATATACTTCCCCCATTCCCATGGTTATGCCACACAGACCGATAGATAGATAGATAGATAGATAGATAGATAGATTTATTGTCTTACTGTTCCTTTAAAAGGGGCTGTTTGGATCTAATTGTGTGTGTGGAGTGTTTGTGTGTGTGGAGTGTTTGTGTGTGTGGAGTGCTTGTGCGTGTGTGGAGTGTGAGTGTATCTGTGTGTGAAGGCTATGTGGTTCTGAGCAAGGCCTCCACGCCCGCCGCTAATCAATAAACGCGTCAGACCCCAAAGCAGCTCAAGGTCAGCACCATCCTAAACAAGGCCTTTGGAAGAATATATGTGCCCTTATCCACCATCATTCTCCCTCTCTCTCACTCTTTCTCTCTGCCTCCCTTTTTCTATCCCTCCCTCTCTCTCTCTCTCTCCCTCTCTCACTCTTTCTCTCTCTGGCTCCCTTTTTCTATCCCTCCCTCCCTCTCTCTCTCTCTCTCTCTCTGGCTCACTTTTTATATCCCTCCCTCTCTCTCTCTGGCTACCTTTTTCTAACCCTCTCTCTCTCTCTCTCTCTCTCTCTCTCTCTCTCTCCCGATTTACGAGCTACCATGGACGCACTTAGTTTCATTCCTCTCCTCAGTTTTTATCTGTTTTTCTAAAACTGCCCCTAGAAAACCCAAAAAGTTCTATTTACACTTGATTTTAAAACGTGTAGTGGGCCTTCAGATCACATACAGTACTGCATAACACTCTTAGCCACCTGCAAAAATGGTTTAGACATGCAGTGAGCTTTTTTTCTCACGTTAATATTGCAAAACAAATATCCTAAATAAAACTAAAAAGACTAAATACAAAGAACTCTATACAGTAAACAGTGGTGTTATGTTCAGTACATCAGTTCCTTGTGGAAGTCCAGTTTTACTGTAGTTTCATCAGAAAACTTGGTTTGACTCAATAAGTCCTTTATTAAATTAAATCAGGAGCAGCTGGAGGAGAAATCTGGAGCCGAACCTGTGCTCTACTCACCAGCTCACACAATAGCAATTCCTTTTTTTATCGAAACAAAACAAAAAAATGTTTGTTTGCATTTATTCTAATAATAACTTTGCTGGTGAAAAGATACATTATTTAAAACACGTTGAGAAAAATGGCTTTAAACATTTTGCTTAGATATGATAAGACTTTTGCACCCCGCTGTTCCTGTTACTGTGTTAATGCTAATCCATCCCTGACCGGAACAAATGAACCGTCACCCCAGTCTGAGGTCAAGAGCGCTCTGGAGCAGGCTTTCATCCATTGCTGCAGTCATCTTTCCCTTTATCCTGAATAGTCTCCCAGTTCCTGCTGAATACCTTCCCCTCAGCATGATGCTGCCACCACCATGCTTCACTGTAGAGATGGTATTGTCCTGGTGTTGTCCAGGTCAATAGGTCCATTCACACCAAAGAGTTCAGTCTTCGTCTCATCAGACCAGAGAATTCTGTTTCTCATGGTCTGAGAGTTCTTCAGGTGCCTTTTGGCAAACTCCAGGCGGGCTGCCATGTGCCTTTTACTGAGCAGTGGTACCTGCTCTACCTGATTGGTGGATTGCTGCATTTACATTTATCAGACGCTTTTATCCAAAGCGACTTCCATTCCCTACCTACAGGGCACAGTCTCCTTGGAGCAACTCGGGGTAAGGGTCTTGCTCAGGGACCCAGTGGTGGTTTTTGCTGAAGGCAGGATTCAAACCCATGACCTCTTGGTCTGGAGGCAAGTATCGTACCCACTG
The DNA here is from genome assembly GCA_037974465.1 of Brachypetersius altus. NCBI lineage: Eukaryota > Metazoa > Chordata > Actinopteri > Characiformes > Alestidae > Brachypetersius > Brachypetersius altus. Next base: position 8,192,773 of record JBBPDB010000153.1, on the reverse strand, counting down.
AGCTACCTCCACCCTAAAGGTATATACAGAGAAAGAAATTAGCTAAGAAGAAGTGGGACACTGAGAGGACTGAGGAGAGTAGACAGGAATATAGGGACATGCAGCATATGGTGAAGATAGAGGTGGTGAAGGTCAAACAAAGGGCATATGATGACTTGTATGATAGGTTGGACAGTAAGGAGGCAGAGAATGATTTGTACAGGTTGGTGAGGCAGAGAGATAAATATGGAAAGGATCTGCTAAAGGTTAGGGTGATTAAGGATAGGGATGGAAATGTACTGACAGGTGCATGTGTGATGGGAAGATGGAAAGAGTACTTTGAAGAGCAGATGAAAGAGAAAAATGAGAGAGAATTACAGTAGAAGAGGTGACTGCTGTGGAGCAGGAAGTAGCTGAGATTAGTAAGTCATTAGTAAGTGAGGAAGGCATTGAAGAGGATGAAGAGGGCAACTTGCCCTGATGACATACCTGTGGAAGTATGGAAGTGTCTAGGAGATGTGGCAGTAAAGTTAATGAGTCACACAATGAAGCTTTGGGAAATTAGTGGTGGAAGCTAGGCTTAGGTCAGAAATTAGTATTTGTGAGCAACAGTACAGTTCCATGCCAAGAAATAGTACTACAGATGCTATTTTTGCTTTAAGGATGCTGATGGAGAAGTACAAAGAAGGTCAGCGCGAGCTACATTGTGTCTTTGTAGAATTATAGAAAGGATATGACAGGATGCCGAGAAAGGAGCTGTGGTATTGCATGAGGAGGTCTGGAGTGGCAGAGAAGTATGTTAGAGTGGTGCAGGTATGAGAGCTGTGAGACAGCAGTAACGTGTGCTATAAGAGTGACAGAAGAGTTCAAGGTGGAGGCGGGACTGCATCAAGGATCGACTCGAAGTCCCTTCTTGCTTGCTTTGGTGATAGACAGGCTGACAGATGATGTTAGACAGGAGTCTCCATGGACTATGATGTTTGCATAGGACTTTGTGATCGGCAGTGAGAGCAGGGCGCAGGTAGAGGAAAGGCTGGAGAGATGGAGATATGTCCTGGAAAAGAGAGAAATAAAGATTTGTTGCTGCAAGACAGAATACAAGTGGTCCAGTGACGTTGCAGGGAGTAGAAGTAAAGAAGGTAGACGACTTTAATTACTTAGGGTCTACGGTACAAAGCAATGGAGAGAGAGGAAAAGAGGTGAAGAAGCATGTGCAGGCAAGTTGGAAAGTGTCAGGTGTGATGTGTGATAGAAGGATTTCAGAAAGAATGAAAGGAAACGTGTACAAGACAGTGGTGAGACCAGCGATGTTGTTTGGTTTGGAAACGTTGCCAATGAGGAAAAGACGGGAGGCAGAACTGTAGGTTGCAGAGCTCAAGATATTGAGGTTCTTTGGGAGTGATGAGGATGGATAGGATCAGGAATGAGTACATCAGAGGGATGGACAGCTCATGTTAGATGCTTTGGAGATGAAGTCAGAGCGGCCAGACTGAGATGGTCTGGACATGTCCAGAAGAGAGACAGTGGTTACAGAGGTAGAAGGATGCTGAAGTTGGAGCCACCAGGCAGGGGGCTGAGAAGAAGACCCAACTGGAGATTTCTGGATGTGGTTAAAGAGAACATGAAGTTAGTTGGTGTGAGGGTAGAGGATGCAGAAGACAGGACGAAAAGGGCCGGTGATCATTGTATACAGTGGTTAGCTCCTATCCAAAGTCGATAAACTGGTGACAGGGTCATGGGTGACCCAGGCTAAATGATGTGTGTTCTAAGCGAAGGCTAGTCCATGTCAGAACTGTGTCACTCACCTTGGGAAGAGATAGTACCAGGATGTACTATGGGAACAAGGCAAAAACAAGTTAAATATTCTTGTAAGAACATTTTGGCTCCTGGCATTAATTTGGATTTTTACTGTTTAGACATTGTTGCAAACAAAAACACTCCTTTGTGACAAAGGTATTCCTTAATGGCAGTGGCCTCTTTTAGCAGGGTAATGTGTTTTGCCACACTGCAAAATTGTTCCAGAATTTTTCCGGAATGGTCCAAAATTGGTGCCGGATACCACAGCACACCTTCATAGGTCTTGTTGAGTCCATGCCTCAACAGGTCAGAGCTGTTTTTGCAGCACAAGTGAAGCCACAATATCAGGAAGGTTATTCAATTATTGCTGATGGCTGTATGAGAGAAATGTGTATTTAATACAATGATAGGGGAAAAATATCTGATCCAATGAGATAACAAATGAATCCTGAAAAGCACACTCACGTTGTGTCACGTCTTGTTCTTTGCTGTGTATTTTTCCTGTGGAGAATGTTTAGTTTATGCATGATAGCCAAGCATAGCAAAGCTTTACAGTCCATTTTAAAGTTCAGCAGTTAAATAAAAAGCATCAGCTTTGTAAACAGTCATCAAGGTATCAGAAAACAACAATCTCTTACTATAGGCAAGTGGCATTTCTTTGGCTCACTTTCCCCCATTAAACTATGTCAGTTATATAGAGTGAGGAATTGAAGTTTCATATATGGGACCTTCGGGTTTAAGGAGTTCAACAAACAGCTCAGACTCGGATGTCCACTCACTCCATTCTGTGCTCTGTGCTCCAGCACACAAAGACCTGCAGTCCACTTCAGACCATACTGCTTATTTGGAGCACTTCAGTGAGCTTCAGCAGATGCCCTCTAACCCCAAAACAGGCCGCCAGTCTCAGCTGGGCCAGGCAGTCACATAGGGGTAACGCAGACAACGCCAACCCCTGCAATGCGGCCAGCTCCAGATGGACCACAGCTGTGGCTCAGCGGAGCATGTGCTAACTGGCCTCGTCAGCTGCCTGTGTCGCAGTTTTTGCTGTGCATTACGCAAGCCGCTTGAGTCTCACGCTCTTAAAGGGAGAGCAGAGAGAGAGAGGGAGAGAGGGAGAGAGAAAGAGAGAGAGGAACCTCCTTACCCAGCAAGAACTGCAGTAAGATCCTGCACTGGAGTCGTAGTTGCCTCTGCGGTGCTGTTCGTCACTGTCAGAGAGCAGGAGAGTCGGGGAGATGGCCTTTAGGGAAACTCAGATCTCCTCCACTGAATCATCCTCCTACTGATGTGCAAAACACTGGTCAAAGTCACATCTCACCATCGCTTGAAGGCCAGAATATCTGGGCAAATTCAGCTGGCTGAAGAAGCCAAGGAAGAGAAATTAAGACACATGAAACAATGTGCGGCGCTTTATCCAGCCACATCAAGAGAGATCCATTATCCGCACCAATAGCTGCTATGAGCCTAGAGTCAAATATTAAGGCTACAGCCCATGAGTGGTAGAAATGACAGCCAAAGTGAATGGGAGAAGAAAGACTGCAACTGAGACGGCCTGTGTTTCGACTGAGCCAAAACGAGGTCAATTGTTATGGGATCTGAACGGGGCCATTTTCAGAGGCTGAGTAAAGCCATGGGCACAGAGCTGTGTCATGCAGTCAAGAAAAATGAAGTCTCTAGAAGAAAAAGGGGGTGGGGGTGAGAGAGGAAGTGAGACAGATATGCAAAGCCTGATTGGTTAAGTCATTGTCACAGTAGTGGATAAGTGACAAAAGATGGCTCTCTTTGACATAAGGGTCAAAGATAAGAAAAATCAGACACACACACTCAACCCGTTAGCACCTGACGTAAAGGTCACATTTGGCAGCAGGCTCAACATTTTCACTGCAAGGAAGAAGTGTTGGCTTTGACCTTGCAAGCATCTGCCTTTCAGGCGGAGAGACAGCTCAAAATGAATTCATAGACGATGGTGATCTGCAAACTATAACACATGCATACAGGCCTAAGAAAGAATGCAGAGCTGCACCGAGTGCTGTTTTTCCCCGTCCCCTATTAAAAAATGATTTGATGCATCCCGAGACTGGAAGTAAACTGCAGGAGAGAGAGGGCTGACATCAGATCCCAGCGCCCCAGGGCGGAGCAGGCTAACTGCTGCGCGGCCACGTTAGTCACACTTAATGGCCTCAACGAGACAAACAGAGCATGATGACATGAGCTAGATAACACAGGCAGCCCCAGCTAGGCCTGAGCTCTGCTGATGCAGTTGGTTTTACAGAGCACAGAGGAGCATGGGGTGGGGGTGGGCAGACTGGGAGAGATCACATCATCTCTGCACTTAGCTCAGAGTTCTGGGTAAAAGTACTACGATAGCACACTTGTTTGTTTGCGCAAGTAATTGGTCTAGATCCATTTGAGAGAGTAAAGAGAGATGTACCAAGAATGCATATATGATGCAAAGTGCCGAAAGGCAAAAGGTGTGATATACTAATTCTGCAGCATCAGGCGAAGCCCTCACTACAGCACAACCATTGCAATTTTTTGGAGGTGTCTAGAATTGCATAAATTGATTTTTTTGTTAGCTATAACCCAGTGAGAAAAAAATGATATAGCGCGTCCTTCATGCAGTTTAGATGTGCACTGATGGATATTTTTTCTTTTTTGAGTGACTCACAGCTCAAGTGCGATTCAAAGTACTGTTCAAGGCTTAAGGTCCCTTTAACAGTGTATGGTAGCATTGATTTGACTTTAAATACCAGAAGTGCATAGCAGCGAGTTGCATTTACATATTTTCAGGCAAATATGGATTCATACTTTTTAATTAATTTTTAAATAATTGTACTTCTGCACAACTAAATGAATGGGAATTGATAATACTTACTTGCTCTCTACTCAGTTCCATTTTATCCACACTTTGTTCCATATATTATTTTTTTTCTATTTAATTATGCAGGTTGAGCACCTGGATTGCACAAACCACTCACTTTTAAGTATTGTCCTTTGATTTCAGGCCAAAACAATCTCGAAGAGAGAAGATTATTGCATCCCTTTCAATCTGAACAGGTACTGGATGTATGAAGAGTTTTTTATACTACTCTTTACCAAATGCATATGAAGAACATTTCAGCAGAAGATAAATTACATTCTTGTCTAAAGTTGTCACGGTTCGGTCTTTTTTTCTGTTTTTCTGTTCTGCTTATGTTCGGGTTTTTGGGGGCCTTTATTATGGTGTTTTGTGATTATGTAACGTGTTCATGTTGTCACGTGGTTCCCTGTCCTTGTGTCATGTGTTCTTGAGTTCCAGCTGTCCTGAGTTTCATATCATCTTGTTAAGTTTTTAAACCTGTTTCAGTTGGTATTTCCTTGTCTGTCCATCGTCATTTCATGAGCGTCTGTTTGAGCTTCTGTTTACTCTGGTCCTGAAACCCTGTTCTTTGTTTTGGCCCACGTGCCTCTGTTCCTTTCTGTTCTAGTTAAATAAAACTGATCTAAGCATGGAATCTCTATCTCCAGCCTGCTCCTTCCATGATAGCTCTCAGTTGTGCAGGCCTAGCCCGCACCACTGTGACAAAAGTAATCAACAAACATATCTTGTCAATACAAAACACTAGTATCATTCAGCATTTGTGTATCTTGGAATACAAAAAGTAATACTACTTAATTAAATCGCAACAGGGATAAACCACTGAAGAGCATGTGTCTGACTGGCAGAAACATGTCTGCAATGAAAGCATAATGTCTGATCCAAGACATTCTTCAGCTCTTCTTGTGATCAAGTCAATGGACAACCCCCTCCCCCTGAGAATGCTTCTAGAGAGTGGACTGTGCCTTTGTAGCAAGCCAGCAAACACTTCCAGTCACAGCATCCATGTAAACATCGATTACAGCACATTAGAGTCTCTCGCCCACACTCTCAAACAGTATTTTGCCGTAATGAAAACGGTGGACTGAACTAATCTAATTTGCTGGCTTTTCGCCAACCTGATATTACCAGTTTCAAGGAAAAAAGAAGAGAGTGGTGAACAAACAGAGCATTTTTTTCTTCTATATGTCCTGTCATAAAGAGAGAACCCAAGAGAGGTTGTTGCTCATCCTGTTTCTGTGTAATTACCACATCCAATTCAATCATCTTTTAAGGTCTAAAAGCATTGGAGCTCCTTAGCTCTAGAAGCCAAAGGATTCATTTCGCAGAGAATTTTCTTCTCCACCTTTGTTGAGAAATAACAACTAGCGAGAAAATTCAAAGTCTGAAAAAATTATTTTGTAAAAACAGTGAACAGGAGGGGTTTTGAATGGCAGTCAATCAATAATAGAAGTGAGAGGGCAAGGAATTTACAGGCTATCCTGAGGACAACACAGGAACACAATGAAGCAAAGTTGGAGAGGGTGGGAGGGTGGGGGGGAGGAGGGTGAGAGGGAGAGAGAGAGAGAGAGAGAGACTGCAGCGGGATGAGAAAATCTTTGGCGCCCTCTAGCCATGGCAGGCAGCTGTGTTGCTGAAAGCCTGAGGTGCAGTTGTGGAGAGAGCAGGGAAAGGCATGGATTACACCCCTCCGGGACTTAGAAGCTGAAGCCAAAACACTGAAACGCTGCAGTCACTCTCCAGAGGGGGATGGAGTGTGTGTGAAAGCAATGTCACTAGGGAGAGATTAGAGATTAGTTCACTAATCAAATTAAATTTACCAAGCTATTAAGAAGGCATGTAGCTAAATACTGGAGGCGCATTTGAGCCCTCAAAGAGTGCTCTAGGCCTACATGTCTCTTTGTGTATTACTACCAAATATATTCAGAGTGGCATTTTTTAATGCAGAATTAATTATCTGACATCAGTACCTGACCTTACGAATGATCTTGGGGTTGCATGCAATCAAATCCTTGCAGCAATATTCCAAGAGGCCTTCCAGAAGAGTGCAGCAAAAGGGGATATTTTTTCTAATATTACCATTGATCTTGGAACAAATGGTGGACAAGCAGGTGCCTACAAAGTTTTTGACAGTTTGTGTACCTTATTTCCAGTTACCATTCACCCTTCAGACTGCAGATTTGATTTCTGCACTGACTCACTCCAGGTCCATCGGATGATGTAACAAAATCGAAGGATCAAACCTCAGAGGCTGGTTATACCCACCCAGCTCACCAGATGTGTTTGCGCATGTTTGTTTTTGTGGTGACATGTGTGCCTGGGAACACCCAGCTAGCACTAGCATCCATCTCTCTCGTTCTCTCTTTCACTCTCTCTCCCAGGCAGGGGTGCTCTAGGGCAGGGCCACGTTGATGCAGCCGCCCGGCACTAAGCCACCATATGGCTGCAGCAGCAGCTCAGTGCTCCAGATAGCACTCAGTATCATGCATGGGCGATCAGTGAGGCCGCTAATGCTGTAATTAGACAGGCAGAGCCAGGTCAGCTGACCTGCTGGGTTCAGACTCCCGATGATCCTGCAGCCTCATTAGTGATACTCAAAACAATGGAGCCCTCACATCATAGCACAATGCATGCAATGGCAGACCCATTTACATATTCTCAAAAACAAATTAGGAATACTACAAGGTCATCTCCACAGAGTGCCTTAAATGACAGTCAAACATGTACTAATGGTTATCCTTAAAAAAAACCCATTTCACTATAATGCTTCAGTTGCTTCTGCCGGGGATAATAAATGACAGCAAATGCTAGTGCTTGGGAACAAACGAGGTCAGACTTTATGAAAAGGCACACTAATCAAACAGACACTCATTGTTTATGGTCATTTAACCTGTCTGGTCATCAATATCGTGTTATGACTGCTTATGTGAACTGCGGTGAGGGGACAAAGTCGACCACCATCATCGATTACAAACACATTAATGACGTAAAGTTAAGTTCAGACCATTGGGGCCCTACTGTTTAAATTGTATATGCCCCCTTTGCAAGCAAATCTGCAAGTTAAAAAGGAACCCATGACATTCAAGGACCAGTACAATTTCAATTTCTTAGGAATATGTTTAAGGTGATGTGGAACCACTTATTCAGACTGTTAGGCCCTTGGAAACCATTCATTCTGACTGGTGTGACCTTTCTTTTTCCTTAAATCAGCTGAGGACAAGAAAAAAAATCTGCAATCAATTTATTTGGTTGTGAAAGTACAGATGCAATAAAAAGACAAGGAGATGAAAAGATTAGTAGGTCAGAAATTCAGGCTTGCACCAACTTACTACAAACAGAAAGTGTTTAAATGTGTTGAAAGGTTCTTGGAAGAAAAAAAACCCTTCATAATGTTACCTTTTTAAAAAGTAGTTACATATTCTTTTAATTAAAGCAAAATAATAGAACTGAATTGAAACAACTTTTAATTGGGAGTCAAAGATTTGCTTCATTTTTCTCCCCGACCAAATTAAAACTTGTCATAAAATTATGTTTTATACCAAGTTGATGCCTTCAGTAATTATTACTTCAGTGATTATTACACTTACTAGCGATTAAAGGTAAGTCCACATAGTTCCATGTATGATTAATACTGTAAAAGTATGCAAGGCATTTTGAAAATATAGTGAAGAAATAGTGCCTATGCTAATAGGTTTTATCAAATTAAAAAGACATGTCTTTCATATTATTCATGAACCATATATTCAAAAGTACCCTCACACTCCTTTTAAATACAGAATTCAGCTACTTGAAGGAGCAAAAGTGTTAATTCGCTCAGACACCTTGTATAATTCTCATACAAAACAATTACCACAAAAATAGTCAAGCACCATTTCAGAAGGAACGTTGATGAGCAGGTGTCTACAAACCTTTGGACATATAGTAGAGTAAGGATCATTTTCACTAATACAAGATTCATCATTCAGTGAGTTATTATAGACTACTGGGTGGTTTTGTCCAGCTCCAGAATGCTGGACAAATCCCCCCCAAACTCATTTCATGGTACAATAACACATTTTATAACATGGATTTTCCATGGAATGCTCTTTTAAGCTTTTGAAAGCAAATTTTATCTAATATTTCTTCTTAAGCCTGGACCCGTTGCTTAGTAAGAAACATTATGGAACTGCCTTCACTAGAAACGCTAAATGTTAATCAGGCAACCTCACATGGAAAGAGAATATATTTGAATAAAGACCATACTCTTAATTATACTGAAAGTTTCATTGACATAGACTAAGTCTAGTGTTTGAAACAGCCTACTGCATGCTGCTCCTTTATGGATTGAGTAGTAGGAGATATGCATAAAGATTTAATTTAATTGATAAACCAAAGATATCCGAGTGACATACTACAATGGCAAAATATTCCATTATGCATTTAGAGCTATCTCTGTGGTACACGGCATCCCATCATGTAAAGCAAGCCTAAGTGTGAGACTGGAGGGCTATGAACATGAGGCAGGTCAGAGGCTCAGCCTCTGATGTTGATAGATTCTAGTCACGACAGTGTGGTACGGCACAGTGCAATACATGATATCAGCTGCACCATACCGTTTACGAAACTGCATTCTGATATGAGGAGCATCATGCTATATACTGGTGTAGTATGCATTATACAGTACACAATATGCTGTTTCAAACACAGACTTGGACTAACCTGAAAACACAGTGTTTCACTATCAAAACTGATAAGTATTGTAGGCTTAGGTTTAACCTTGGTTTGGAAAAACAGTCCAAAAAACTTCACTCAACATTCATTTATCACAAAAATCAAAACAGATTTAGTAGGTATGTCATACAGCTCCAGTATACTGGGGTACAGGAAGACAGAGAACACAGAGGAGGGCAAAAAAGATGTCTACCCCACCTATTGCATTACACCTTATTTGAAATGTAAAATTATTGCAATCGAATGCTAGGTTTAGAAATAAAGTGTAAAGTGTCCTTATGCTTGCAAGTGCAGACTGATCTAATGGCTATCTAGAATGAAGAAATCTAATCAATTTGTTACTGTTTCTTACTTAGTAATTTGCATTGAGGCATGCAATTGGCATACTAGGCATTGAGCAAAAAACACAGTCAAGGTCAATTAATGCTGTGCATCCCTGCCACACACTCAAAGGGAAGCTGTGTCTTTTTTATCCGCTGTGGTTCGAAGTTCTTCACTTTGATGTTCAAAGCAAAGGGTAAGTAAACAGACGCAGTGTGACCCCAGTGTCTCTTCCATCTGACCAATTCTCATCCGCAACATCTATATCAGCTGCGGATAAGAGCCAGGAACAAGTAGACCAGCGAATACAGCTGGCAGTGTTGTTGTTTACGGCTGGTTTAAGAGAGATGCTAATTGCTCATTTTAAAAAGAAAAGCAATCGAGATATTTTAATACAAATAATTTTAAAAACCCCACATTAGATAGGTAAACATTTCACATGAGTACAGACAATGTTTTGCAAAATTGGCAGCGGTCTTGCCTGGTGTACACCACATGGATGTAAGACTGAGAAGACTTTTTTGCTTGGTATTATAGTTGCAATCTGGCACCACTGATTAGCCCTCCTCTGTCTGAAGTCCTATTTCATCACTTCACTTTACACCCACATGAGTAATTATCAAGATATGTAAAACAGAAAATAGTCTATAGAAAAACAGAAGACTTTAAAATGGCAAATGTAATTTTCCTGTCTCTCAGACACGTACCCTTTCATAGAGTCACATTCAAACAGACATAATTACAGCATGCAAAGTGTGGGTGCAACTACTATACACCAGTGTTTCATTCATATTCATATACAAGATCATAGGAGGACAATGGTAGTAATAGGAGCTATACAAAATTGCTTTCAGTACATGCTTAAACATTTGCTCGAGTTCAAGGACCTGCCCTCTGGCAAACTCTGTCAAACAGAAAGAAAAGCTGACAGTACAGTGTCTGAATGTTGATCCTTTATGTAAATGTTCATGGCTATAGTATCCTTTCAAAAAATTGCATTACTTTAAGAGAAAACCATAAAGACTTCAGGAGATTGTGTCCCACACCATACTAAAGGACTGGTTTCAGGGTTTCCAAAAAAACTGAGTTGCATTATATTAACATAACACATAATCCTCAAGGAGAACAGAAAACAAAAAACTTTTTCACCACCTTTATCACAAAATAAACAACCAAGAAGTAGATACATCTGGTATCAGTGATAGAAAATTAGCAACAGATTCCACATGTATGGTGAAAGAGAAAAAGAAAAGACACAGTGACCGCTAAAGTTGACTTTTTTACAGGTACTCTTCGTCTTTGATTATCTTCTTTCTCAGCCTTTTGGTTGCTTTATCGTCTTTGCAGCAGACAGTGTTTAAGGCGGTGTGTGGGGCGTGTTGTAAGAGGTAGCAGTCGGTCTTGATTGACTGTTCGAACATCTGAGGTTAAAACTTGGAAGTGCTTGGTGTTATATCACGAGTCAATGTGGAACTCTTTTCAAATGACATAAAAGGTGCGCAAGAAGGGAAAATGTTAAGAGTGTCCCGTTTAAAGCCTGGAAGATCCACATACATTGGCCCAATTGCTGGCTCCACACTGAAAAAGCATGTAGGAGAACAGTAAGAATTGTGACCCTTGTGTTTCATACCATTTCAGGCTAGATTGATTTCATTATATTTAAATCATTGTGCTTATTATGTCTGCAAGTATTAGCATAAATATATTAGGACATTTGAGTGTACTTCCAACTGAAATTCTGACAAGAAGGTCAATGGTCATCTATGCCCAGCGGCAGACACAGATTTTAGGGCTTGACATGTCAAAAACACAGGCTTAGAGCAGCACTGGTATACTAGGCACAGTTTACTGGGTGCGGTGCACTGGTAGTGTTGTATGCATTGTTTACTAGGTATAGTGCACTGGTAATGTACTGGGCATAATTTATTGAGTATATCATTTACTAGGTATAGTGCTGTTATTGTAGTACAAAGAGTTTTGTGTTAGAGTTCTAGACACAGTCAGGACTAGTGTTCTGGTAATACAATTCATTTTACTGGTTATTGGGCAGTGTTTGTGCACTAGGCACATTTTTTGGAGTATACTGGGTTGTGTATATGTGATTCATGTGATTCAAATCAGCAAATGTAGATCAGGCTACTCTGATAAAAGAGCTGATGGTTAATGAGAAAGATTAGAATGACAAAAGATGAGGTAATTACATCTTGAATCAACATAAACAGTATCAGGCCCCTTTTAGATGTTGATTAACAGTTATTATAAACCAGAATTAAAGGATCTGAGGGGGAGGGGGAGAGTATAGAAGACTGCTTGTTTGACCATCACTAAAACCGATGATGTATTTGTCTTGGGAATACTCACTGTGCTGTCACTTTGGTAGGGGTTGAGTTTATTGTACATTTCCTCCACAACACCGCGTCTGAAGGGACATGACAGGAAAGGCCGAGTTACAGTAGAGCCATATAATTTTTATTTTACAAAATTGTGACCCGTGACCAGTTATTTTGAAAATGTAGAGATTTATAAAGTATTTTCAAAGAATTACAAATATTAGTCCATGTCTCTTAAAAATGCACCAATTCAAAAGCAATTCAACCATTTTTGTATATTGAGCTCTCCCCCTTTCCTGTGTTAGCATTAAAAGAGATAGTAGGGCACTCCACAATACCAAGTGTAAAGGTTTCTAGTGTGTCATTCAAGAAAAGGACATTTTGTTGCTTTGGACCCGAGCAACACATGCTTTATTAAGAAATAACTGTGGATAATGCAAGACGAGGTGAGACCACACAAATGCATCAGAAGTAAAAAAGCATGACTATACAATAACCAAGATTTTATTCAAACCATATATAATAACAAAGATTTTATTTAAATCAATCTCTTTGGTTATCAGGTCCACAATTAGTGACCGTTACATCACGTTATAGGAAGTGTGCAACAAAACAGTGAACTTGGCGGTCATTTGTCTATTTTTGACGATGCATGAATCTAGATGACACCTCTTCCATCTAGAAAGAGTTTAAAAATGCATCAGCTTGACATGAATTATTCAGTCCAATAGGTAATGAGGAGAGTGGAAGAGAGAGTGAAGAAAAGGAAAGAAGAGGAAAAGCACAAGTGAAGGACGTGATTTTTTTATTTTATTTTAGTCAAGTTGTCCTCAAACGTTATTTGTCAATACTTTTGAAGAAGCTATCAAAACTACACTTCTATAACCCCTCTAATCTATAGCATACTAAAGGAAATGTTAAGTTTGCAAAGAGAACTGTTTGAGTGTTGTTTTTCCACATTATTACTAGGTAACCCAGTAAAATCTACTAATTAGATTTAGACCATGGTGATGCATAAGTATTAGCTGTTTAACTGATCTCATAAAAAACTAAGAGAGAAACATATTAAAGTGCAGACGAGCAAAGGGGTAAATACATGTATAAGATATGGACTACATGCACAAAAAATAAAAATTGCATGATTTATGTGTGTGTGAAATGAAGCACTCACTTGCTAGCCAGCTCTCCTCCAGGTGGGAGGTTGGGGATGCTCTCCGTGGCTAATACACACATCACATGGGCTAAGTCTGGAACGCTCTCCACACCCTGCTTCTTAATGAGCTCTGAGGAATCACAAGGACTTATGGGTAAGTCAGGCTCGTTTGGGAAAAGCGTGATCAATTAGAAAACTTTTCAATAACCCAAAACACATTGACTTGAATATAAATACCCATATCATAAAGCAAAAACGTGGGACTGCACAAAATGACATGAACAGCCAGTACAAAGCTGAGATTACTGGGTGACTCACTACTTTATTCTAATCATGCAGTCTATCAAAGGTTGCCTTTTATGACTCATACTCCTCTCAACTTGTTTTTATAGTGCCATGAATAAACGCTTCTCAATTTTTTTTTCATTGCCATTTTTATGGGTTTTTTTTTTTTGCTTTCACAGCAAAAGTGCTTGACTTTGACAAGAACAGAGGCTCTGTCTTTTGTTTGAGTGGCCTTCAGGTTTGATAACAGAACCCCTTAGAAAAACTACTACAGTACTAATGCATCAAAACGTTGAGAACCCTTTATTTCAGAATGACAAGCTAATGCTTGATGCAACAGACATGCAAGAAGCATTTTTGTTTCTAAATAAAACAGCTCACAGTCTCAAGGATTCAGTAAATAATTTTTATTTGAATCATCATTAACATCTAAGAGTAACAACATCACAAATTGTCTCTACATTACCAAGACTTGGGTGCTAATATACAAAAATAAAAACCAAACAAATAAAGTACAGGGCGCACATCCCCTTGATGTTGAAATAATTTTCTATGAAACAGTTCTGTAATCGTTCAAAATGAACACTATAAAACAGTTGCCTACTGAGAGGTAATTCAACTAATACAGACACACAAACAGCCTGACGGGTTAAGAAAGGACCGATCACAGACTGTAACCCTTGTCACCACTCTTACACAAAAGTGATCAGGAAGGATACTGATATATGATTAACAATTAATGCACAGTGAGAAATAACTGCAGATTGACTCAAGACTGAAGAGTGTCATCAACTCACAAGACCTCCGGTCAAATTGACATTAACTAGATTTGTGACACTGTTACATAATTTACAGAGAACAATAAATACAGGGACAAGTAAATGTCTTTCATTGCATTAGAAGTGCTTATTTGGCTAAATAAAATGGAATGCATGAAGGTTTCGTTTAGAAGAGGTAAATAAATGTGTAATAATAAATAACTCAAACAAATATGAGTGTCTTCTGTTGCTCACCAGTTACAACCTGAGAGACACATGGGGACCAACACTTCGGAGGAAAATGCTGCTCCTTTTGGTCTAGTTCCTTTTTTTTTTTTTAATTCCCTCATATGATATGTTCTGGGGTATTTTTTAAACAGTTAATGCTACTAATCATCCATTTCAAAATAAGCTTACGGGCTATGTAACAGGATGAATACTGCCTGCTGTAAAATCTGACAGACCTTGGAAATTCAAGGAACTGTCACATCCACAGTAACAAACACACACTCACAGCAAAGTGAATGACTTAGAAAACTTGAAACATACTGGGCCTCTTTTATCAATTACTATCAAATGCGATTGTAAATGTCAGTATCAAAAAAGCACGAAAACATCAAGTGGAATTTATCAAACCCCTATAAAACACTGATCTGTGTGGAAATGGCCTTGCCTGTTGATAAATTTCATCTGAGCATAAGTGCAATGGGAACTTGTAATGCTCAGCTACTACTTTACACATGCAAACATATAAGTCCATTCACTACCTTTTATTTTAATGCCCAAATATTCTTGCGATACAGCAACAGCAACCATGAGTCAATAAGAAACAAACAAAAACATGACAAAAGGCCAAAAACTGGTAAATGAACTACAAAAACATACATTCCCTTCCTAGAAAATGTTACCTGTTTCTACTTTTGTAATCAAGATTTACTTTTATTATTATTTAGTTATATACTTTTTAAAATGTTCTGAGTGTTTTAAGGGCATATATACTGCATTTGTTAAATTATTTATTTTCCCCCTCTGAGATCAACATTTTTATGTGAGTTTGTGCACTAACATGTTCATGTTATTGAATCTTCAGGACTGACATGTAAACGAGCTCTGTTCTCAAAGTCCGCCCTGTATTATGGCTTATTTAAACAGTAGTCTGGGCTTAAACTGTTCTTATGACTTACGTGAAAAACCTGTTCAGTGGGCAGGAATATGTAAACATTTTGGTTTTCATGACATGATTTGAAAACTGACTGATAGTAACTTAGTTAGCAATAAGTGGTCTGGGGAGTGAATACAAGAATTCAAATACCGAATCACTTTTTTCCAAAAACTCTGAATAATATAAACCCGTTAATAGTGGGTTTGTCTTTAATTCGGTCTCACAAAAAGCTGAATTCTTATTTGACGGCCCTACTTAAAGGAATAGGATTACAGGAATAACATTACTTCTTTCTTAAACTGTTGCTGGATTCATTTTGGACTACCCTTGTATATCATGTATATCTTCATGGCACAAGGGGTTAACATTTTAACTGAAATGTACAATACAGTATTTAGCTACCATTGGTACTCTAGTAATACTGTATGGGCTGTAATTGGAACCTAATTATGGTAAAATCTCACATTCAGAAGCAACTAAGCAACTTTCATCACACATACCTCTTATTCAATTCGGATTATTCATTCACTCAACAAATACAGAATCTTGACAGACCTTACAGCTGTAATAAGATTCACAACATGTACAACACGTCGGTTAAGGTTTGTTCCCTATTTTAACACTCTTTCTCAAAAGAAGCTATTGCCCTAGAGTGATCATAATATGGACAAGATGACAATGTTAAAGGCCTTTCAGTTTGACGCTTCTTCTTTATGCACGTAACTATTTTGTAGGGATAAAATGTACTTGTAAACGAATCTCTCTGCCACTGTCAGGTAAAACGATGCCATTTGTACTGTACTATGTTACATGCTACAGCTTTCACAATCGATTTTCAAGAACATTTGCACACACACAAACAAGTACAATGACTGAGCATTCAGATTAGCTTTACTAAGCTAATGAATAATGTCTGGTAGATAAAGGCGACCACTGCACATGTGGCCTTGTTAAAGAAATGAAAATTGAAAATAAAACAATCAAAACAGTACTAAGAACATGTGGTTCATGTTATAATAGCTCACTAATGGTGGATGACACAACCAGTAAGAATGACCAACATTCTATTACACACTGCTTTGTCTTTCTTTTAAATTTAAATGCCGTTCCAATGGACTTAAGAGGCACATATACAAAGAGACATGCACAAAAAATAAAATAATAATAATAATAATAATAATAATAATAAGGTCACACTTCATTTTGATGGTCAGCTACAGATTACCTAGATACTTTAATTGTTAAACTATCTAGTAAAACTCAACAGTAACTAGATTTGAATTTCAGGTTAAGATTAAGGTGGAGTAGGTTGGATTTAGAAAAATCTTTTATTGTCTTGAGTAAAGGTTCGGTTTCATTTAACTGATATTTAGCCAACAACAAACCTGAGCATCTACAGTGAACCATTCGATTCTAAGTTTAAATAGGCAAAATTTGCCCCCAAAAATTATCCTCAAATCAGTGCAAGCATTACTTAAGCTGATAAAAATGCAAACTTTGCAATGTTCCTATGAATAGAAAAAGGAGCTCTCTCTACATTTATGTTGGTTAAAGTTCACGGTTAAAGAGTTATCTGAACTGTTGCATTATTAGTGAGGGTATGGCAAGGATTTTCTAGTGTAAACTTTCTCTTTACAGCTACATTAATGAACAAATCAGAGTTGTTGAAATGTTTGTTTGAGGCAATAAGTAGTAAACAACTCCAGTAGCACTGGAAAAACATTGTCAATCTTTTAAATACTGCCTACAGCTTATGAAATTGTCAGACTAAGAAACATCTATATACTGACATGTATATAGTCCTGTCAGATTAAGAACTTTCTCTATTCCTGATTAGTGTTGTTAGGTAAAAATCTCTGCGTTACATGCAGGCATACATAGAAAAGTTTCATGCTATTGTTACCATACATGCCTATGGTGTATGTTGCAATGGCATTCAATATTCTCTCTAAAGCAGTACTGGTGGTCTGGGCATTAAAACCCGTCAAACAGCTCTGAAAGTTGGGGCTAAGGCAACGGCATTCCTCTTTACAGGTACAAAGCAGAACCATGCAGAATATGAGTATCAAGGCAACTCACAGCAGTCAAAGCTATAGATGCACACAATATGCAATCCCAGACCTTACACACAATACTGTCTCAGTGACAATCGTGTGCACTATAGCAGTGAAGCTCTGACATTCTGTTTCAGTGTTTTCGATACATTTAAGTGTGACGTTAAGTTTCAGGAAAGTGCAAATGAACTTGGTGTCAAACTCAAACACATGCTTACACAAGTGAATATGAGTAACACTAAATAAGGCCATGAGAACATACTAACATGAAAAGATTTCTCAACACTAAGCATTTCTTCATTTTTTTTGACAAGACAAAACAAAAAGATGGTTACAAATTTGGTTTGCTTTCTATAATCAATACCTCTAAACATAGCAGCTTTCATAACTATGGAACTAAAAGGAAAGTCAGCATTCTGTTGTCCTGTTAAAATGATTGCACTAAATCAGTGAAGAGTAAATTCTTCTCAATGCATTGTACTGAAATTATTTGGTAAGATTATACATATAAATGGTAAGTGCTCTCGGCAATACATATTCAAAGGCCTCCATGAAGAATTTCTACTTGCACTATGTTTTATCGACCCTGTTAAATGAGGCACACCAGGACTGGGTTTCCCAAAAAGCATCACAAGGTTAAGATCATCTTACAACAATCTCTGGGCTACGACGGAATCAGGAAACCAGATCCTGGTCTATTGTATGAGGATGTTAAAATACTAATGGGTCTTTTTCTGCAAATGAGGGATCTATTGATAGGAACTTCAAAAACAACATCTATTTGGCAATTTATTTAACTCTGAGCACAGGAATTGATCAAACTCTGAGATGAATGTAAATGTTTACTCTGTTTTCTTCTGTATATTCTATAGCTTATTAATGATCTATGATTTATTTATTAGTCTTTTTAGATGCTCCACCTTCTACTCTGTTCTGCAAGTACTTATCCAGCTCTGCCTCTCTCTTCACAGCTTCTGGATTGATCTTGGGTGCACCTGGAAAACATACCAGTACCACGCTCATGTTGTCACGGCTACCCTGTTTATGAATAGAGAGAGAGAGAGAGAGGGAGGGAGGGAGAGAAAAAAAGTGTAAACAGTGACAATGTGCATGATTCACAATGCATGAAGTCAATAAGTCAACTGATTAGCATGTTAGTCTGATAATGAGCATTTGGATAACTGGATCATTTCCATTTGAAAAGAATGACTTTGACATGAACTGTAACTATTACATGCCATAGCAACCACTTAATGCTGGTTAGAAATGTAGCCTAGCAAATGTCACTTCTTAGACAGAATATCTAAGCTTATAAAATCCTTTATGCACACACACTGACCTTAGCCAATCCAATATATCTGGCAGACCTTACCTTATACAAACAGGTGTCCACTATTTCGTTACACACCCTCTCGAGGTCCTCAGTCACCTCCAGCCGTGAGCGCACAAATTCACATAGTTCCTCATTGGTCATGACGTCCCAGATACCATCACAGGCCAGCACTACAAACTCATCCTCTGCTTCTGCCCTTTCAATCTCATATACCTCTGGCTCTGGAGACACCAGCTGCTCTGTTGGCCCCTTTCCATGAACACACTTGTAGTCAAAGTCTCCAAGAGCACGAGAGACGGCCAAGGATCCATTAACTCGTTGAATCATTACAGCACCACCTGCATTCTGAATCCTCTCCTTCTCTAGAGGGTTGCTGGGCTTATGGTCCTGCGTGCAGAAGTGGACTCTCCCCCCACGGCTCAGCAGTGCCCGGGAGTCCCCACAGTTAATAAAGTAAAAGTGCTTGGGGGAAATCAGTATACCAACCGCAGTGGAACCGCTGCGGTCGGCACCATGCTTGCGTTCTGAGATGGCACGCATGTGCTCGTCGATCTGTAGGAAGCCTGTTCGAATACCATTCTTCACATTCTCCACTGAGGGTTCAAGAAAACTACCACCTGCGTCTTCACCACCTCCGCCCGGACCTCCACTTCTGAAGTCTGGGTTGCTGGTGATGTGTTCCAGTAGATGTTCACAACAGTAGCGTGCCACCTGAGACCCAGCGTGGCCGTCATAGACAGCGAAAAATGACCATGTGCTGAGACCGTGAGGAAGGCCAACAACAGCAGTGTGTGCATCCTCCATTTCTACCCGCCAGCCCTGCATGCTGCTGAGACCATAGCGCAGGCTGTTCCCCTCCCCATGAGCGTTGAACTTCTCCATCTTTGGCTTGTCCAAAAAAGCACCCATTTTTTGTCGTGTCTCTCTGTTGCCAGCATACACAAAAGAAACAAGAGAACAACCGTGTTCAGAACGGAAATGCTCAACAGTTGGTTCTTTTTGTAAACTTGGGCAATAGAGATATTATTAGAGAGGAATTATAACCCTGATGAAACCTAAGCAAAACATGTAAACAGGACACATGACAGTTTATTTACATTCACATTGATCATGTCTGTCATTCAAGTACCACGCCCACACTGCCGTTGCCTAGATACAGGCTGGTCAGACATAGTTGGCAGTTAACCTAAATGTCATTTTACTGTAATTCTCCACAGGACTTGAAACACCAAAATGTCAAGAAGTACAGTCTGATATAAGTGCTAGAAGCTAATATAATGTGGAGAATTAACAGATTTCATTAGAATACCCCCGGGGTGAGTAGGCAGCTGTTTCCCTGCTAGCATTATAGTGCTAACAGCAGAAGCTAATCAGTTAGCTTTTACAAAGCAAGACTGATTTGTTGTTACACATTACTTACCAAGCTTCTTAATGGCCTTTGTGGAATGAGAAGACGCCGAGGGCCAAACACTGCACCTATTACTGTAAATAGTAGAACAAAAGCCAGCTGACACACTAATATCAGCTAGCTGCAAAAGTAAACAGCTGGCTAGCTAACTAGCTGGCTTGACTGGTTCGAGAAGACGAAGCTGGTAGAGTATCCACACAAGAGCAACAAAAACATTTAAAATGGTAAAGTAGTGCATCACTGTAATGCCGGGCTTACAAGGCGGTCCACCACGGGCTCCATCTCAGTTCATGAGTGTTATTCCCTTTTTAGTTTTGATGTTTTGTATGTTTTTATCCCTTGCTGTGCTAAGGGAGGGGATCCTCCGCCCGGACCATTTCACACCAGCTCAGCTCTGAAGCCGCGCCGAGTCCCCGGATGTAAGCAGCTAGACTGCGTCGACAGAGTGACGTTACATCACCATGTGGAGAAATCTGTACTGGAGAGGATGATGTTTTAGCGTTTATGCGTTAAGACACATCTAATTAAGGCTATTGAGAGAGATCTAAACAGTTGATCTCATCATGACTTGGAAAGATAGGATAACATAGCGAATCGACTGCTAGGACTGCCAAAACCATTCATAAAGAATGCATGTGGTTGCAGATGCTGGTTATAATATATA
>JBBPDB010000153.1:8156560-8171954 GCA_037974465.1 Brachypetersius altus | reverse complement strand
ATATAGACAAAAGTATTGGGACGCCATATTACACCAACAGGGACTGACCCATTTGACATTGCACTCAAATACATAGTCCCCCATTGCAGCTATAACAGCATCCACTCTTCTTTGAAGACTTTACACGAGATTTTGGAGTTTCTGTGGGAATTCGTTTCCATTCGTTCTGTTGAGTTTTTATGACGTCAAGCACTGATGTTGGACGAGAAGACCTGGCTCGATGGGGTTGAGGTCAGGGCTCTGTGTTCTTCCACACCGAACTCATCCAGCCATGTCTTTATGGAGCTTTCTTTGTGCACTGGGGCAGAGTCATGCTGAAACAGTGTCCACAAAGTTGGAAAGCTTGGTTGTCCAGAATATCTTGATATGCTGAAGCATTAAGATTGCCCTTCACTGGAAGTAAGGGGCTTACCCCAAACTGAGAAAACATGTTAAACAAAGAGAAGATATTTAGAATATCTTGAACATGTCAATAACATGGTCAGTGATATGCATTAATAAATTCATTTGATGTAGTTATAGTGAGTACAATTTATTTTAAAACAGTATTTTGGGGGACCCTAGGTTAATGTGTATAGCAATGTAGAATTATATGCTTTGAATCTACACCCACTACCAGCATTAGCTTCCATGTTCAGTTTAAGCTTAATTACTCTGGAACATGCACATGCAAACTTTTTTTCCTGTTTTCCTTGGTCTTTTCTGTGCCTTTTGGGTGCAATATACTTTGCACTACCTGTTAAGAAATTGGACACACCTAACTGAAAATAAGGAGTTCCATTCTTAATACATACATTTCATTTGCAACCATTCTGAATATAAATGACCAGAATTAACAGAATAACCACGATATATACAGTGTACTACATTTTGGTTCCTCTAATAAAGCCATATCAATATAAATCAATATTTCCTGTTGCGTAAAGCCCACTACCAAGAATGCAAGACATGCATGGAAAGTCATATAAGTTATTTCATTTTGGAACTAAATTCTTCAAAAGCATTTTTCGTGATATTTTAAACATTTTGCTTGAACACAAATGGAATGTTTTCATAAATAAATAGTTATTGTAAACAAAGTCTTTCACGGTTGCTTGATGTGAAATACTTCATTCAAGAGAATCGTTAGAATTGTTCATTGCAATGAAGTGAACCTTACTAAGAGAAAAAGCATTACAAATATACTGCCTTATGTAATTTCATAAGGGGTCTGAGGTAAGGTTGTGACTTAAAACATTCTTTAAAATCCTGTCAGTGAGGGTGAACTGCATGCATTGCATGAGAGTCCCCAAAAAACATACATTTTTCGCATTTACATTTTACAATTATCATAATTAATCAACACATAGAAACTCAAGAACACACATGTAAGTCACTGGTAAACACACACACACACACACACACACACACAGTTGGTGTGTCCAAACTTTTGACTGGTCCTACATATCTGTAGGCTTGATTCATGTAAAATGTTTGACATACCACATAGGACAGAAAATTATTACCATGTAGTCTGTTGGAAAAAGATAACAATATGATCGGTTCATGTTCATACTAGTCAGGAAACATCCTCATCTTGACATCTGTTTCCCAGGAGACCTCTTTGACTTGGGGCCCAAGTAGTTGGTTAGTTTGCTCTCCCTCTAGTTTCACCTTTTCCAGTGGGCACAGTTAGGAGTGGTATGCTTTCGTGTCCTGATAGATAGGCTACACAGTTTGACTTTTATGCTAATTAGAGAGGTAAATAATTCATCCTGGGCTGAAGGTCCAAATTAAAAGCGTCTTGCATTAAAGATTGGCAGTCTACAGGGTGACTTGAGTAAGTGTCTCGTAATGTGGTCTGCACTTAGGAGAAGTAGGTTGTTGCACTAAACATCACATGCATTATGCTCAATCAAAAGTGGTGGTTAGAGCTAGATTCTGGATTATTTCTGCATTTCAGCTGTCATTTTATAAACCTGAAAAAACGTTTCGTTGTCTGTTAGAAGAATACAAGAGATTGAGGGTTTGGAGCACAAGGGGCGTAAATGATATTTTCATATCTATATTCATATATCTCTCTTTCTGTTTTCCTGTAGCCTATGTCTATATAAATAGGAATGCACCGAATATTCGGCCACCTAAAATTTTTGATTGAAAATTGGAAACAGTGATGATGCAATCAACAACCGCAACCTGCATGTGATAGATTGGATTAGAATCAACATGTTTGCAGTGTGGGGTCATTTTGATATATCTAAGAAAGACACATGGAAAGCCGATTGTAAAGCGCACAATGGCGTAATGTCTTGAGGGTGTGCATCCGCAAAGATTTTCTCACCGTTGGGATTAATTTATCATATAAAATCAAAACATCCCAATCGAGCACAGAAGAGGCAAGACCCTTCGAGCACACCCACTCCATCTGTGTTTGAAAAGGCAAGAAATTAAAAAAAAAAAAAGTTTTTAAGCACTTTTTCTCAAAGTCTGTTAATATGTGTGATTTAAGTCTTTGTCATTGTTTCATTATCCATTATTTCATTTCATTGTGTACAATGTATATGGATGATACTCTAATAAGTAGAAGTTGGAGAATTCAGTGTTTGTGTCCATCACTTAAGAAATACAGACGGATGCAGCAACATTTTGCCCGAAATGTTAAAGATGGAAAAGGACAAGGATTCCTCCATTCACAGCAGTTTGAGACAGAATACACATAGACAGTCACATGTGATGTCACTGAGGTGCCCACTTTAACGTGCCACAATTAGTGCCCTTTTGCCGAAATTCCAGATTGAATATTTAGACATAGTCTGTAGATTATTTCACATGAATTGTTGGAGAACAGGATTGCCTAGAGGACAAACCCCTAAAAGACCCAAAAGATCATTAAAAAATAACCCTTTAAATATGAAACATCATGGATATAAAAAGGCAGATTTAAAGGCTTTGGTAATTGTGTCTCTCCTTTTATAGAAGTGTAGTTAAATGATTCAGCATTATTGTTTAGCCTGTGATTAGTTAGCTTGCTATAGGGTAACCTGTGATTGATCAGTTAATGCTTGGTTAGTCAGTGACTAGTTATAGCCTATGACTATTGGATGGGATTGTCTATGGTTGGTTAGCTTGTGGTGGGTTAGTCTGTGATTGATTAGCCAAAGTGGTTTGGATATGTTTGTTTACTCTTTTATTGGTTGGCCTGCAATTGATTAGAAGTTTTATGGCTGAAAGCTCTAGGGGTATGCTCAGAATGAGCAAACTTTATCTATTCATAGCACTAAAGCTCACCATGTTACATGCTAGTAACTGAAATACTGTAAAGCATATAATTTCACTTATTTAGAATTATTTAGCAGTTACCTCAAAATATGATTTAAGATGTAACACAGTGTTAAACACATTAGCTAATAAAGCTGGTTGATTAGCTCAACTTGGTATGTTCACATAGCTTTCATGAGAGAAATACCATTAGCTCATCCTTATTAGAGTTGTTTTATTTGACTTATCACTTGCAGTAGTTCAAAATTATGCCCACGTATGTTTTTTCTCCAAGATTTAGAACAGAAATGAAATCAGCAACAGTATATTAAACAGTTGTTACTCTGTAATCGTTATTTGTTTTAAAATAAAGCTAAGTAAAAAGCCAAACATTTTTGTTACAGCTCTTCACATTTACAGACTACTTTCAGACTGACTATTAAATTACTTGTCAGTTACTTCACATGAATAATCAGCCATTTAAAGTACTAACGATAGGTGAATATTTAATTGAGCTAAAACCACGGCAGGGAGACCGGATTGGCAGGAAAGTTTACAATGTAGTCATTGGATTTCTGTGCCCTGTGTGAGGACATGCCTTATTGTCTTACTCAAGGGTACAATGGCAGAGTACAATAGATTTTAGAAAATGCTGTAAATTAACCATTTATGTTTGTACGCCATAAAGATATTTGAATCATGTGATTATGACATTTTACCACTTTGCCAAGGTCACAGCTAATTGCTTCCAGAATTTTTCCATTGTTTGTAAAGATGGCTGTGATTCTTTACAATCTCTGAGGGATGAAAAGAGAATGTGCTCTGGAATGAAAGAGAATCTGCTCTGCTGCCTTACAAGTATTATCTGTCCAGCAAACAAAGATTAACAGCACTTCTTATAGTGATAGCAAACAGTGCACATATAATAAACAGAAAAATCATATTTCATATGTAAAGTTTTAAAAAAAATCATGCGGTCACAAGGAAATGATCATACTTTTTTCATATATATAAAAATGGGAACGTATATAAACAATGTGAAGTGTGCAAAAACTGTATGTCTCTTATTCATATGTGTATTTTTCGCAGTGGTTCATGCCATAACAAATTATGGTTGAGATAAACGGTTGGGAAGTATAGCATATACAATTTATGAAGTCAAAATGTAATCTGATGTGCTGTTTTATCTCAGGAAAAACAACACACATATCTTCCTGCTCAGAATGATTGCTGGGCAACTAGTGAGGCTTTACTGAGTAGGCAATGTTAGCAGATAAGCAGCAGTGGCAGACTAACAATCATTTTAAAGTGTGTTGCTGAAATCGCAGCTCACTCGAGATTAGAGATCAGCATTGCGTTCTTCATATAGTCACCATGATATCCCCCACACTGGCAATACAATGCACGTCATCCCAAAAACAAAAGAAGACATCTAAGCCCTTACTGTTGTTGTGCCCTGAGGAAACAAATCAAATGAACATCGCTGCCTGCACGAAATGACTGCAACATGGGGCAGAGCTGGCACAATGTCATGTGATAAATTTCCATCTTATCCTCAAGCAATTTCCTAAAGTCCCTGTGTCCTTAATTCCAAAGACAGATTACAATATAAAGACACAGCGGATTATCAATATTGACACTGCTCCTCAATTATATTTTTAAGCAAAATGTGCTTGTAAATCCTTGACCTTATTTTTTCCATTGTTGTAGTTCACACGAGACAAAGCAGTGATTCCTATTATTTGTTCATTTGGCTGTGCTCCAGAAAGGATCCCTCTCTCTTCCGCCATTTAAAGCAGGTTATAAAATGCCCATACCTGCAAATACCTGCAATGACAATAGGGACCAATCAGGTGTAGACAATGCAAATAGTTCACCTAAGGGATTGCTGGTATACCATGTCATAACACTCTGTAATTCCATTCACATATTTAATGAATAAAGTCAATAGTTGTGTTTATGTGTATTATTTGTTATGTGTTTTTCTTGCTTTTTCTTTTTTTTTATGCCTAAGTGTGTGTTTGTGCATCTTGTCCTTTTTTATAAGAATGGAAAGAATTTGGTTGCATAACATTCGTGGTTTTGGTTCTATGAAGAAAATAGCTATGTCATTTCTATCTTGTTGAGTCTATGTGTGGTCAGATCTTTTGAATAAGACCTGCATAATAATACACAAAGGAAGATCATTATTTCTTAATATGCCTTCTTCACTCCCTAACTCTCTCGCTCTTTCTCACTCTGGCCTCAGACGTAAACATGGCCTGTCACATTCCATGCCATTAAACAGATCACGATGATCCCTGTCCTCAGCAAAGTGGACGCAGGAGGGGAGTGATGGGGAGGGAGAGAAAGAGCTCTGCTTCTGCTTATGAACTATTCATGTTCTTGATGCAAATGGCATTTAAATTAGGGGGAAAACAGCAGCCCAGCGAGAGACGTGTATACATTCCCAGCATGGGATTGCATATGTGCAGGCATGCATACACAAATTAATTCAGGACTCTCTCACTCGATTGGGCCATCACTTCTGGCTGCTGCCCCTCTCAGGCTGTTTAACCAGTGCTCTGAGCGAATGGAGGGAGGGCCATCGGTGGGTCATTTGCAATAATGTGGGGAAATGAATGCGCTCAGTTATTAAATGTGTGTTTTTTATAAGGGGGTTACATTCAAATCGAGCAATGGAGTGTGTGTACAAGTGCACATGCAATTGCACCATGACCCCTTGCAAACAAACAACTAATTAATTAATCAATTTGTTCATTATGATTTTTTATAACAACATGATGGCTATAAGGGAATTGATGCATGCAGGATTATAGGAAGCTTCTGGAGTGTTAAAAATGAACATACATTTAGGATAAAAATATAAGATGTTTACATCACACTGTAAACAAGATGAAATAACCTCTCTGCCAGATGGTATGGTATGCCCTTTTATTCCGTTTATCTGGGAATAGGTTGGGTATGAGTGCCCTCTAATGGGCTGCACCATTCCTACACTGCATGTTGAAGATGCCTCACTATACCTTTTCTGTGCAAATTAATAATGCCATAAATATTAAATACAATACTTTTTTTGGTTGTCTCCTGAGAAATATACATCCCCTCTTATGCTGTATTAATAATATAGTTAAAACATTGTAATTGATTGTGTTTATCACCATGAGATCATTGACCCTACATAAAACTGAGCGATTTAACATGGTCAGAGATTGCAGTGTTTCTGCCAATCCATTTGGAGCTCATTCCAGATTATGCTCTTATAGGAGCGTGGACAGATTTGCTCCAGTCCCAAGAGAGGTGTGCTAAAGCTGGATTATGTGCTTGTTGGACGGCCACTTGATCAGACAGAAGTGGCCAACAGCTGTGGTCAGTTTTGTATTCAGCTATGCATTTGCTTAGCCATTCTTGCTGTTTACAACTGTCATTACATCAAAAATGACATCAAAAATAATCAGGATTGTAACGTGCCACAAAATAATGTTTTAATGAATGCAGGTCACAGGAACATTAACTTTAGTGTTAAACTAAGGTACATTTATTATAATGTACACTGGTCTAAAAAATAAAGATTAGAAAACCTTTTGACAAAATTCACAACCGGCCCCAAATTCACAATCTCTTTTGACTGACAAGCAGGTTCTTTGACCACTGGCCTCACTACAGTACCAGTACAATTAGATATTTGGCCAATTCTTATTGGTTTGCTTAATAGTGGCACCTAAAGCTCTCCACACGATGCAGTCCATACTCGGGTTGATGGATAGTTTCCTTGGCAGAAGGGGGACCTTGACCTTTGGGATTCTGCAAAGCCCACAGCAGACTTTGGATGATGTAAGAACATGCCCTACCTCAAAGTGACCGTTTCACACTGATTTCTATGCTCTTCTGCTTCTTGTTTGTGTTTGTGATATTTACAGAAGCTGCAAGATAACACCAGCCATAACATTTTTCAAAGGCAGTGGTATACCAGTAAGACAGAAGAGACTCATGGAACAGAGGTGAGGCAGAGAAAAGGGAGAATAAGAGGGAGCATGTACTAGATGTTTTCACTGCTCAGTGTGTTGATATACACGACAATGCTCTATTATTAGGGACGTAACTCACTTGGTTCATAATTCAATATTCTCATGATGTTTTAAACAATCCAGCACATTCTTGGGTTGATGGATAAATTTGAATAAAGATAAAGTTGTGGCATAATCTACTAAAGAGACTACAGCTGGGAAGGGAAGCATGTTGCATGATATGTGCTGTAGTGGATGAGAGTGGATAGTGGATAGTGTTCAAACAACGCAGTAGCATTAGACAACATAATTAATGTTGCATCATACATTGTCATTCCATAATGCACACTATCATACTTTTGTATTGTAATATCACACTGTCTCCATGTTCTCTGACACCCATACTACTACAGACTATACCAGTTTTGTTTTACAAATGTCTTTCTCCCAAGGATGCTGCACGGATGCAGAAATAAAAAAAATATATACAGTTAATAGAAGACATCCAGATGAAAAGAATAACACAGTTAACTCTTGCATAAGGGAAGAGTAAATAAGGCTGAACCAAAAGTCAGCCCAGATATGGGTTTCACATTTTAAAAATGAGAGAGAGGATGCTGACATGTAGTTCAGAACGGAGGCAGTGTTACACCTGTACACTGTCACCTATGACGCACATTTAACCTTTCTTTACTCTATGGCCCCTTCTGTGGATAGTAAGTGTCAAATATTGTAAATTCAGGACAAATAATCTTGTCAGATCAGGTGTACAAGGCTTCACAATACAAAAATGAAACTAACTGTTATATTTATCTGCTCAGAAAAGATGATTTGGATGCCATTGAATGTCATTTTGTTCCCTTGAATCCTGCAAATGTAAGCGAATCATCAGCATTTGTCTTCATAGCGTTTTTGTTCCACTCATGCTGCAGCTGTTATTGCTGCTGTGCCTCTTGTCCTTGTTCTCATTTTGGTTTGCGACTTCTTTCTGACTCAGGAAAGCATCTAAAAGCCTCAGGTGTTCTCGTGTTTTCTCAATGAAAGAATATATATGGTTTACGGTTTACAACAAATGGCTTTGGCTAAGGCCTTTTAAGAAATCAGAGACACTGAATTGTTTGAGAATCAAAAGCATCTCTATGTGTAAGTGTAAAGTGACCATTTGTCATACGTGAACACGCCACAGCACACAGTGTGAATTCTTCCTCCGCATTTAACCCATTCACCGAGTGAAGCAGTGGGCAACTGGAAACAGCGCCTGGGGAGCAGTGTGTGGGGTCGTTATCAAAGGTATCTCAGAGGGCCACAAGCAGTCCTGGGATTTGAGCCCACAACCTTCTGATTGCAGGGGCAACCCACTAACCACTAGGCCACTAGCTGCCTACATGTTCATGCAAGGGGAAAAGACTATATGAGTGAAGAGAGTCTGGCTTAGAAGCTGATATTCGCAGGAAAAGGTTGCGTGAGCCTGGTGGCACATAGTATGTTTTCCCACTGCATTTGTCAAGACTGTTAAAAATATGAAATTAAATGAGTAAAACATTGCTGATTTGTGACACACAAGCACTTGAATTATCAAGAGAAATGTCACTATGAATTGACTTGGCCACTGAAGGAGGAACAGCTTCTTCTAAAGGCATTAAAGGCCTTGAAACATGGCTTTTTCAAACTCATTTATTTGTTTTCATCAGTGTTTTAATTTATTGCTTTAATTGACATTCTCAGTCATTTCAAAATGCAGCGGAGAAAATCCTTTTTGTACTGAAATGACCCTGATTTTCAGAGGTAGATAAATAGTGACTCACTGCCATCTATTTATGAGCTGGCCTCATCTTTAAAACCATTTATTTGTACAAGTTGTGTTAAAAGGCTGGTGTAAAAAATTTAAATGAGGCATTATAAATGTCTTCATTTAACCATGACCCTTGCAAACATGTTGACCTGCTATTAGTTAAGAAAATGGAAAGCAGAAAAAAAGATATAAAAAGTAATTAATTAGTCCTAAATTAGATAAATAATTCCACTATATGTATGTTTTAGAATAAATACTGTCATTGGCAATACACCATTTATTCTGACATATGCATGTTTTGCTACACTGTGTATTTTCTGAAATATACTAGTGAGCAACCGCTGATGGGTGAAGTGAATAGCATTAATTATCTTGTTGCAATGGCACCTGTCAAGGGATGAGATGTACTAGGAAGTCTTGCAGTGATTAGCACCTACTTAAAGTGGTACAAGGAAACATAACCAGTGAACCAGAGACATGGTTATGGGAACCCAAGTCTCACTGAGGTATGTGGAAAACAAAGGCTAGCCTGTCTGATCTGATCTCACATTAAAGCTACTGTATCACAAACAGCTGGAAAAGTTAATGTTGGCTATGTAGAATGTGTAGATGTGGTGTCACAACACACAGTGCACTGCAGCTTGCAGCAAATGGGGCCACATCACTACAGATTGGTCAGATTGCCAATGCTGACCCCTGTCCTCCACCGTAAGGTCCTAGTGTGCACATATGAGCACAAAAACTGGACCACAGAGCAATGGAAGAAGGAGGCCTGGTCTGACAAATGCTCTGGGCAATGTTCTGGAAAACCCTGAGCCCTAGCATTAATATCACCTATCTAAAACATTGTTGCAGACCAAGTACATACCTTCATGCCAACAGTATTCCCTAACAGCAGTGGCCTCTTTAAGAAACATTATGCTCCCTGTTACACTGACAAAGACTTCCAAGGTCTTGATCTGCCCTTCAACTTCTCCAGACCTCAATCTATCTGTAAGATGTGCAGAACAAACTAGTCTGATCAATGGATGCCCAGCCTTGCAAATCTGCTACATTTTGGTGCCTGATACCAGCAGGTGGTGGAGTCTAGGCCTCAAGGGGTCAGGGTTGTTTTAAGAGCATTAAGGGATAGCTACACACACACACACACACACATATATATATATATATATATATATATATATAGTCTTTCTTTATTCTCAGAAATAGAAAATGTATACCACTCTGCATATCTTAAAAAAAATATCAAGGTTTTCCAGCAGCAGATTTGAAACCTGACAGTCCTACGTTAACTACAATTTTCCTACTGGAATGCAATCTGCTACTGAGCATATTCAGGTGTGATGGCAAAGCTCTTCAGGGCCAGAGTTGTAGAACATCCCTAACTTACACAATATTGGCAAATGCATTGGCATGCCTGACCATTACACCTATAGGGACTTTAATGACATTGCATTTAAATGAATAGATTTTAATATGGATTTGGACCACTTTGCAGCTATAATAGCTTTCACATTTTGTGCCTGTTCATTCTTAGATCATTTATGAGGTCAGGCACTGAGGTTGGACGAGATGGTCTAACTTGTAATGTCCATTCCAAGTCATCTCAAAGGTGTTGGATGGGGTTGAGGTAAGGTTCTTCCCAAAACTGTGTCCACAAAGTTGGAAGCATGATGTTGTCCAAAATGTTTTGGTCTGCGGTAGCATTAAGACTGCAGTTCACTGGAAGTAAGGAGTGGGGACAGCCCAAACCCTGAAAAAAATATTTTTCCCAATACTTTTGTCCATATAGTGTTTAAAACACACAGAATAATAACCAGCTCTGTCATTCTTCCTGAAAACGCAAGATGGCATCATCACCTTGACATAAACTGTACGTCCACGACTACATCATGCGGTGCCACTCTTCGCTTGATTTCAGAGAATCATTTAACAGAATTTAATCAGTGAAATCGATCAGGATTTGGAATTAACTCTAAAAAATCCATAATGTGTCCTTGACAGCACTGAATAACAGCTCCTTGACAGTTTGTGATGCCTTTCATTAGATTTTTTTTTTCTGTCACGTGCTATTAAGACTTACAGTAAATATTCTAAGGTGGAGCAGTAATATAAGTGCTGGTTACACTAAATCTAGACGTTAAACCAGAAGTGTCCTGGGTGTAAATGGGTTAACAGACTGGGTTCCGTCCCAAATCATGACACCATTACGTCAGCGTCGAAACAGTGACCTAAACAAGCCGTTTTTTTCACCCATGCGTGAGTGTCTAGCGGGGAGGGAGAGCCTTGCTCAGTCTGAACAGACGTGCCACACTGCAGCCTGTCCTTCGAGCTCGTTTTGTGCCTTTACTTGAAACAACAACATCATCCCGGTCCGGGACAGATCGTGCATTAACAAGCTCATGTCCTCGAAACCCACCGAGGAGCCAGGTCTAGAGGGCGGGTGGTACCGAGACGGTCTGGAGAAGATGGACCGATTGGGGGGCGCTGTGGCCGGGTTTGATGACTCTGAGGACGGCAAGGAGCTGAGAGACGACTCGGGTGAGTTCAGGCGGCTCTCCAGACACGCCGAGAGCAACCGCCTCCCTGTTGTCATGGAAACTACATCTACAGGTCATACTAAAACATACTAAAACGCGTTTAGGGACCGTATGGTTAAAGAAGTGCAGCTCTTCAGACACTTGGTGACATTGAGTGGCCTAGTGGTCAGAGAGATGCCCCTGCGATCAGCAGGCCGTGGGTTCGAATTCCAACACTGCTACTGGCACCACTGAGGTACCATTGAGCAACGGACCGTCCCTGCCCACTGTTTCCTAGACACCCCGTGTTTAGGCAGCTGGTGGCCTAGAGGTTAGGAAATTGCCCTTGCCATCAAAAGATTGTGGGTTTGAATCTCATTGGCACCACTGAGGTACCAAACTGTTTGGTTAGTGGTATTGACCTTCTTCTTGTACACTGTATGGATGAAATATTGGGACGCATGACTATAATATCAACAGAGACTTTAATGACATTGCATTCACTCTTCTTGGAAGGCTTTCCACAAGATTTTGAAGTTTACGTTTACATTTACAGCATTTAGCAGATGCTTTTATCCAAAGCGACATCCATTCCCTAATTACAGGGGCAGTCTCCCTGGAGCAACTTGGGGTTAAGGGTCTTGCTTAGGAACCCAGTGGTGGTATACTGAAGGTAGGATTCGAACCCATGACCTTATGGTCCAGAGGCAAATATCTTACCCACTAGACGGCCACCACCACCCCTTCTGTGGGAATTTGTGCTCTAGAGTCTAGACTATTTGTGAGGTTAGGCACCGATGTTGAATGAGAAGGCCTTGGTCACAGTCTCCATTTCAGTTCATTCCAAAGGTGTTGGGTGTGGCTGAGGTCAGGGCTCTGTGCAGGCCAGTCAAGTTCTTTCACACCAAACTCATCCAGCCATGACTTTATGGAGCTTGCTATGTGCTCTTGGGCACAGTCATGCTGGAATAAAAATAGGCCTTCCCAAAACACTGTGTCCACAAAGTTGGAAGCATGGAGTTTTCCAAAATGTCTTGGCATCCTGAAGGTTTAGGATTGCCATTCGCTGGAAGTAAGGGGCCTAGGCCAAACCCTGAAAAATAGATCTGTCCCAATACTTTTGTCTGTCTGGTGTGTCTGTCTACAGTTCGACTATCCCTTCATTTCTGGATTAAAGCAGCTGAAGTGCTACTGTAGCATGAGTTTAACCTTTGCATAACATTATTCAACCTTTCCACTGTCACTTTGTTGTCTATTTCCCTCTTTTACTATACTCTAGCCATAAATACATCCTCCTGTAGATGTAGATATACATGGTGTCTGATGCGTTTGATGTGCACCACTTTGGGCACATTTTGTGTGATAGATGACTGATGAACTGTAGTCGGTTTTATATCCTATATACATCATTGTTACAGGTATTTTGCCAAAACTGAAAGGAAAATAATAGTTTGCTGGCCCAAGGACATACTTTGGACTTAACTGTAATTGCTTTGATACACGCACACACATATGGGTTCACTTTGTTGTTTGCAATACTACATACTGTAGTTTCTCTCCATTATTTGTTATTCCACCACTAATGAGGACCCCAACAGGACCAGCCTATTTATTCAGCAGGTATTACAAGTCATGACCCCTACGAGACCGCCACTGAGCAGGTATTCTTTGGGTGATGGATCATTTTTTGCACAGCAGTGACATTAATTTAACATGTGTGTGTGTGTGTGTGTGTGTGTGTGTGTGTGTGTGTGTGTTCTGCTTGTAGAGGATCACACACTGCAGTGCTGCTGAAGTTTTTAAACAGTGTCACTACTGGCCTGAGAATAGTCCACCAAAAATATCCTGCAAACAGTGAACTGTGAGACTTACTAACATAAACTGTGCAGCATCAGATGAACGATCACAAACGTATATATCATGTCATAGTGTGTGTAGGTACAAAGGAATAAAGGTGCTTGTTGATGTATAACTCAAATACAATGGGCTAAGAGTTCATACCCAGTGCTTACAAAAATCATGCTGAAGCTGATTAACCAGTGCCAGTTTGCTCATTGCCTTAAGGGCCATCTTGTCCAGTCTTGATGGTAGAACATTCCAGCAGCTCTAGCCAAAGCTGCCACTGTGTGTTTCTTGTTTCTTCTGGAGTCTGCGTGCATGAGTGCTTGTTTCTGAGCTTGACTGCATATGTCTGTCTAATGTGAGCATGTGTGACCAAAGAGGACCAATGACAAACTTGACTGAAGGCTTATACAAGGCTGCTGTTAAATGGGGCACCCACATCTGGGCATTTAATTTTTTAGGTTGGTTTTCCAGACATAGGTTAGCTTTTAAACTGTCTTTGTCCTGACCTTAAATCAGTTTTGTTAGGTGGATGCAATTGAAAGTGCTGTTTTATTCCATGTTAGTAATACAGTATCACTGTTACAGGTATTTTCCTGGTTACTAATACTATAAAAATAATAGCTGGCTGTCCCACTTGCTTATTCCCCTTTATTTAGCCATTAGACCATTTTTGACAGCATTAAGTAAGCACAGCCTTCCTGGTTCGTGTGTAAATAAGTCCGATTTCCTGCTTTTTTTTGGTCATACTTTGTACTTGTTTGTCTTTAACTCATTACAGCATTTGTAAAAATGACACTTAACATCATTCTGAAGTGTCCGAAGTTTCTTATTTGCAGCTTTAGCACACAATAGTCAAAAACATGTTTTTATAGTGGCACAGTGCCTTTCTAAATCAAAAGTATAATTTAATGCACAGTCATGTTATTGAAAAATATTTAATGGAAATATGGGCACATTTCAGTTTTAGGCTTCATCTGTCCAGGGCATACACATTCACTCAGGGAGCGCAGACATAAAAGCTCAGCAGGAATGAGAAAGGATGGGAAAATAGCCTAATTCTCTCAATGCAGGAAAGCTTATGTAATGCTCTTTCAAGTTACATGGAAATGGGCGTACCCTAAGCTGGGTGTGCTGAACTGCTGTAAAACCAGTAAAGGCTCAATTTACACAACCAGCAGCAGAAACTGTGCTTCAGTGCCGCTTTTAAATGCCTCTATTCAACACCACAAATACCCAACTAAATGCGTTATTAGCATTGCATTACTTCCCGTGACCACAGGATAGGAAAATATCAAGATATCTTGCACTCTTCAGTACTTATACAGGAACGGTTTTGTTTGTTCCCGTATATTTTATACAGCTTAGGCCCAAGTGTTTGAAAAAAGAGCATAATACAGATTAAAATCCTCTTCAGAACTGCCCAAATGTATTGCTACATTCTTTCTATCTTGCTTTTCTTTCTTTAAAGAGGTGAATGTTGTAATAATCCTGAGGGTCAAGTTAAATATTTCTTACATTACCATTTTGAAAAGGTGGA
Source organism: Brachypetersius altus (assembly GCA_037974465.1). Taxonomy (NCBI): domain Eukaryota; kingdom Metazoa; phylum Chordata; class Actinopteri; order Characiformes; family Alestidae; genus Brachypetersius; species Brachypetersius altus. The sequence continues at coordinate 8,157,017 of JBBPDB010000153.1, read as the reverse complement.
AAAGTGATATCCTATATCCTATATTCTGTCACGGTGAATGATAAGCTGCCTTTTTTGTTACAATTTTGTGAATCACTGGTGTTAGAGAGCAGGTATAACCCATTCATTACTGAAACTGAATTGAATAATTCTTTATGAAAATGGATAAAACTCTCGAGTCCAGTACAGTGAGATGCTTTGAGATTTTCTACATTACATTTACCTTGTAAAATACATTCAGGTAACATATATGAGTTAAGTAAAAAAAGAACAATGGTTTAAAAAAAGGTCAAAAATGGGAAGTAAATCTGAAATGTACATCAGTATCAGTGATGTGGGTGAAATAAAGGATATGTTTTTATTTTTTTCCTTACCACAGTGCACATCGATGGAAGTGCAAGTAGGGCTGGGCGATTTGGCCTAAAATCAAAATCTCGATTAATTGAATATTTTAACTCGATTACAATTAATGAACGAT
>JBBPDB010000153.1:8140840-8156460 GCA_037974465.1 Brachypetersius altus | reverse complement strand
CACACACACACACACACACACACACACACACACACACACACACACACACACACACACACACACACACACTTTTTATCCTTGTGGAGGATGAGGAAAGGCTCGTCTCTTGCTGTCAGCTTGGCGCCATCCCCTCTGGGCTGCTGCTGCAGGGTCACACAGGCTGACCCAATCCCAGCCGGCCTGTTCTGCCATGCTGCTCGCAGGATTCCATACAGATCACAGTAATACCCAGAGAAGTGCATGCACTGGATGAATAGCCAGGCTACTCAGTGGATGAACTCATGCCATTTGAAGTGACTGCAAGCACGTTTTTCAAATGAGAATTTATTAGCTAGTGCTGTGAACCATGTCTATATTGCCCCTCTCCTTTTAACACTGTCTGTCTATCTGTCTCTCTCTCTCTCTCTCTCTCTGTCTCTCTCTCCCACTACACCGGTACCAACCAAATGCCGTTTTTTTTATACAATGATAAAATAATGCAATTTAGTGTATAGAACAATATGCTTATACATTTTATCCTACATAGTGATTTTTCTCTGTCTACGCTATATTTATGTTTATATACAATACCCTAACGCAGCCTTAGAATGGAAACCTAGTATATCACATATCAGTCTTTGTATGACCGAGAGAGTCATAGTTGGATTAGGGTGTCCCTTAACCAAACACTCCATTTAAAACCAAGACACTAAGATTTATGAGGCAGATTCCTGTCCTCCTACTTTCTAAGCTCCTGTGAAGATCAGCACAGCTCTAACCAAAAATAACACAGACTGGAGGAAGGAAGCCCTTGTGCTGTGCTGCTCCTTGTGGGAAGGAATGTTAACGAAAAGTTTCCGTTTGATATTCTAATGCTTTCGGAAATGTAAGACTATACCTTCTCAATAGGCCCTCTGCTGAATCTATTCTGGATTTTTAACCAAATAAGTGCCCCTGGAAAGGACAAACATAGGGCAGGAAAACTCTTAAAATGAGTCAAAAAGATTTAGCCAGTGTTTCTGGACCACGACCTTGCAGAGCTTCTGCATTTGTTGTAATAACATTTTTGGATTTAATCTTATGAAATCACAGAAGATAAAGCAGAACCTTCCCTAAGGTAACATGGATATAGACAGGTACCATGCCTGTACCACCAGTAAAAACACGACATTTGTCATTCTAATCTTTGGCATTCTAGAACAACATTCTCTATAGGCCTTTAACAAAATAGCGTATTAAAACAAAGACTGGCATAACCCATATATTAACTGGAATCACTGGAAAACGTTCTTGCCTTTTCAAAAACACAGACGGAGTGGTTGTGCTCTTCTGTGCTTGATCGGGATGTTTTAATTAATTAGTTGACTAATTAGTTAGCCTAATGTTGCTTGTTTACATTTTGTGGCAAACAGCCACAAACCAAGGATAAAAAGTGTGTGTACACGCTTTGTGGAAAAAAAATAATAAAGTACAAACAAAGCCCCCTTTTGACAGGGACAAGTTGGTCAGTCCAGTCAAATCAAACCAAGTCAAGAACTGATTAAGTGTTGATTAAAGGTCATTCAAGAAAAAATATAATTAAGTAAATTGCAACTGAGAAGGAAGTCTTATGGAAGCTGCAGTCCCTAGCTGATTCTTCACCATTCTGTTCTCTATAAAGACCCTGGTCTATTGTTCTTCGGTTGATACACTGCACTGTAGAACTGCACTGCCATCAGGACAATGCTATAGCAATGTGTGAAGCTGATGTAATCTGTATAACCACAATGCCGAATGGCTTGCAGGCTCACAATAGCAGAGCTCTTGAGGAAAGTGCCTTCGTCACTCTACCCCCAGTGAGAACACTACACTAAGAGGCCATAGCAGCTTTGCCTCTGAATCCAGCTAGAGGGTCTTATCTTACAGCCTTCCTTCTCTGTTCTTAACCCATGGCTTTGTTATGGATAATCTGTATCATCTTTTCACCGCAACTCCACACTAGTTCTTTAAATGTGCCCTTAGTTTTTAGAGCCTTCAGCTGCATCACTGCTCTTTCCAACCCTGATCCTTCTCTTTTGATTGCTAGGAAAATACATTTTTGCTTTTGTATGTCTTTCTCACCCCAACATCTTTGCCTTTTATCTGTGAGATTGTATGTCAGCCAAGCGCTACTGACTCCAAGCTCTGAATCTGTTCTAGTCTCTTGATGACAACCCACAGAGGGCTCTGAAAGATCAGAAAAAAGCACACTGAAATACTGTTAGCAGGAGTGAAGTCATGTTTTGCTCCACATCTTGCATTTTCATTCATGTAATTCATGGATCCTCTTACTGTAATTCTCCTTAAGTCCTTTAGACTTTATAGGAAGAGTGATTAGCTTGAGCGCATTAGCCAGAGCGCCATGGCTAAAACCTGACTCAGCCAAATGTACTGTCTGGGCCAAAGCTTCAACGTGAAATAGTGTTACCCTGTGTGTCATGCTTTTCTGACATTTGTAGTGTTGGACTGTTTGTCTGTGTGTGTGCACACGTGTGCTCTGTCACTGTACATGTAAAACTGTGACCACATCACATCACTCACTCACCTGAGGGTCACATGGGCTGAGGACATTTTCTCTGTTATCTGATCTGCTGTTGACACCAGGTCACTCTGATAATGCAGCCAAGGACACCCATCACAGTTCTTTGTGTGTTGCCTCTTTTTCCAAGCAGACAACAGTGTCAGCAGTGTCAGCAAGAATCAGCTCTTCCGTTCTTCATATTCCAAATACATGCCTCTAGCTTTTGTCTAGTAAATTAAAATATCACAGCATTGATAAGTTGGGATTTAATCTGCACCTGTGTCTTCTAAAGCCCAACTCATGTGATCTGTATTAGTTGGCAACAATATAATAGCAATGAATGTATTACTTGCTGATAATGGGACAATATAATTGGAATTGCTCAAAAATAATACAAAAAAAGTAATCCCAAATTATGGTTTCCAGGCACCATATTTGTAGTTTGCACAAAGACTTCCAAAAAAACACAAATCCCTGACAACAACTTTTCAGGAGAAATTGTTGATTAATGGTAATGCAGCAAGATTTTATCTTTGTCATTCATTTTTAGACAGTTATATAGCAGCTGGCATTTTGTAAAACTGTTTCAATGAGTTGAAACATGACAGGTTTAGCTCCGACAGTGATGATATGGGTGACATTTATCATATTTATTTCACCTCATTGAGTTAATTTGGCTGCTGTAAACTCTCCTCATCGATGTCTGTCGTGTTGTTGAACAGTTTAAGGCATAGCTGACGGAGCAAAAAGGTTTACAGAAGTATTTACTTGCAAGGTCAAGTGTAGGTAAATAGGCAATACTAGCTTCATCATTTCAACCACACCCATCCTCAGAGTGGTAGACAGGCATGAACGTGTCCAAAGATTTATTCGTTCGGGCTGGTTCTTCATTACTGAAGTGCGTTATAAATATCATGTGTCGACTATCAATGCCTGTGACGTTGAAAGAACACATAAGAAAGCAACCTATAATTCAGCTTTCTCTGTCTTTCTCTCTCTCCCTCGTTCCCTCTCTCTTTCACTCTCTAATGATGAGGATGAGTCATGAAATCCTTCTCAGTGTGGGTTGATGTTGAGGGTGGAATGTGGGCTTGAGAGTGTGTGGTGTGGGAATAGTGGGGGTGAGGTAGTAATGCATAGAAAATAGTACTAGCACTTAAACACTAATGTTCTCATCCCTCAGACTACAATGGGCAGCTGCCTGTGTCACTCTGACCTGAGTTTCATCCCCACTTTCACATTATTAGCTACATTAGCCCTCACTCACTCTCTGTAACCGCTTCATACTCACTAGTGCCTCACAGTCAAACTCACAGGTTGGCTTGTTGTTGATATTTCTTTATCTTTATCTGAATTTGGTTGAATTATTTGGCTGGGTCTCACATCTGAAGTAGTGTTCAACGTGTGCAGAATTGTTAGTATTGTTCAATGGCTTCAAAGGGGCCTTAGTCAAAGCTGATTGCATGTTGATGTGCAATAATGGCTAGCTTACAAGCACTGTTAGCTGTAGTTATCTAACACTGCTGTTTAGTTGGTTCTTGCGGAGACTAATACTGTATTATACTTACCTGGCAGGGGAGATACCATGATCAGGAAGGTGGTTCACCCACGGCGAGGCTCAGCCATTGCACTATGGTTGTGCTGACCCCTGCGAATTTCCCCAAATGTGGGAATCTCGACAAATGTGGGAATCTCGTAGTGGGCATGGGTTCCCAAGACTGCTAAGCACCTCTGTGGTACCCTTGAGCACGGTACCATCCCCACACACTGCTCCCTGGGTGTTGTGTTCCTAACTATCTGCTGCTTCACTTGGTGAATGGATTAAATGCAGTGGAATAATTTAGTGCTGTGTGCTGTGTTGTGTTCACATATGACAGAATGTTCACTTTCACTTAACATTATGTATTCATCACATTATACAAAGTCCAGGATGAATGTTGCAGCATCGCTACTTATGTCATTGTGTCACTTATGTCACTGCTCATGTAGTGATGAAAGTGACTCGTCATTTCACTTATGACACTACTTACGTCGCAACTTATGCAAATATTATTGCAATTATTACTGTGCAGTATCACTATTGCAATGTCTGTGCAATGTCACTATTACATAATAATAACAAGACCTGGTGTAGAGTGCAAGCCCAAACCACTATATGAGTTAACTGGAGAACTACATCGGCATGAATTTTACTTATTTATGTGTAGTATTCATATCCACCTCTCTTACTGACCACAGCATTTTGTGTGCATAGCATAGTGTATTTAGTACTAAGCCTTTTCACAGCATTTCTGAAGAGAGTTATTGTGACTTAGACTGTTATTGTTATATTTAAACAATATTATATGATTATATTATATATTGTTCTTGTATTTGTGCCTCAGTGTATGTGCAGGCATAGCATAAGTAATCAATAGGGATCAATAAGGTTGTCTGATTCTGATAATTCAGCGTCCAACTTTATCTCCTTCGTTAGCAGCATTTAGCACTTTCTAAATGAATTCCTGTTCCTATGTGTACTTGGCAGAAGTGAGTGCTTTTTCCTGTAGCAGGAGTATTTGGGCATTGGCCACTTATCACTGGATCCTGATATGTTTGCTTTTCTGAGGATTAAGGTAGGGGTGGAGTCAAGGGGCGTTGGTCAGCATCTATGACAAGACAGACAGGAAGTAAACATAGTCTTAGAGTCCGCCCCTAGATAATAGATTGTCCAAACATTTTTGCTCACACAAACTACAATTGCATTACTTCAGTCACTATTTTTATTTGAAATAATGTGACAGTCAGAGGACAGTGTAGCCTACATCCATACTCACTTAAGAGTATTGTTACTTTCATGAAGTATTGATCCGTATAAAAGTGCCTTTCAAAAACAACTTGGTATAAAACTCATGGTACAAAAGTAATATGCCATTGCAGCAATTCCATTTCAGAAGAAAATCGGACCAGCAATGTACGAAATAAATATGTAGGCTAATAATATAGCCTAATAAAAAAATAATATTATTAGGCTATATATTTAACTATCTAAATATTTGAAAACTTTATTGCGTCCATTATGCGGCCCATCCGGCGACTCCCTTCTTACCCGTGTCCCAGGCAGGGGTTGCATGAGCTCAGTTTGAGATGTGGTTGGTTTACTATGGCACCCTCTAATTCTCTCCACTGAATCCGTGTACCTCTCAGCTACTGTTGGTTTAAAAATAGCATCCCAGTGGTGCTACTTTACCCAGTGTATGTAGGGCAGTGGAGAGCTGGAGGAGCACGCTGGCTGCTGGAGTGGAGTAGGTCTTTGCAGCACACTTCACACAAGGCAAACACTGGTCCCCAGTGACACATCATTACTGCAGAATGCTACTGATCTGTACTTTGAGACTGTTGAGTGGTCTCAAAGTACACCAACACCACACTGCGGTTAGCACTTAGCAAGTAGCATCTTGGTATCTGTAAAAACTTCCTGAATTCTCTGGACTAGGATCTCTAGTCCATGTTTACACACTGCTTTCACACACCCTATACATCCATCCACCCATCACCTCACTTCTTACCTCCTCCCCATCTGCTGGTTTAGTGTTTGCATCTGCATGTTTCAGCTGCACTGTTACTGTGTAAAGTGAACAGGACTGTAATGTATGTAAAGTGATTTCCAAAAATCACTGTTTTCCAAAAATACGTGTATATTCAGTCAGTAAAGATGTTTAGTTTCTGAAGTTAGCTTTTTACTGTTTCACATTTTAGCTATGAAGCTTATGTGGATGGTCCCCAGGGTGGCACAGTGGGTCGTGCTGTGCCTTACACCCCCAAGGTTTGTGGGGTTTCGATTCAGGGTCCTGGCCTTGTGTGTGTGAGGAGTTTGTTCTCCTTGTGGTGACGTGGGTGTGTGTAAGTGAATGGTGTGTGCTCCCTGCGTTGAGCTGGAGCCCCGCCCTGGATGAGTCTCTGCCTCGCTCCTGTGACACTAGTGCGGATCAAGCGGTTACAGAGTGAGTGTGGGCTAATGTAGGTAATAAATAATGGAAGCATTTAAACGGCAGTTAACATCTGGCTTTGTATGACACGACTGGTTTTAGCAATTTTTCTACACGACAGCACGTCATACAATGTTAAAAACTACATAAGCAAGTGCATCTGAGATTGTGCATCAGTGCAGTTTCAGGTAAGTGTGTGGTGAATAAAACATGCTATTTGTGTGGTGCTAATTAGTGTGCATAAGCTTTTCATTACAAATTAGTCAAATGAGCCTAACAGCTACAGTGCTAAACCTCAGACACCAAACAAATCGTTCCTGATAAAAAAAAAACAAAAAAAAACTATCAAGTGCGCAATGAATCAGGGGTGTGTAATCTCATCCACAACGGGTCGGTGTGCTTGCAGATTTTTAATTTAGGAGCACACCTGATAGCAGTCTTCAGTTTGTATTTTCAGTTGTATTTCAGATTACATTATTGTGCATGCGATTCATCTTATTACTTAAAAAGGAAAGTCATATTAACTTTCATGCCGCACTGTTTGATCTTATTTAGTATTTAGACATATATGGGATGAGGTGCCAGTGTCTCAGTGTTTGCCAATGTCAGAAACAGAGAACACAGTCTGTCAATTAATGTAGGAGCCAAGCTACTGGCAGAGAAGCTGATTTGTAGAGTTGACCCTGATTTTCAGTGTATTTACGTGTGTTTGTGTGTGTGTGTGCGTGTGTGTGTGTGTGTGTGTGTTTGTGTGTGTGCGTGTGTGTGTGTGTGTGTGTGTGTGTGTGTGTTGATGTGATCACTGAGGTAGCACTTTGTACAGCCCTTGTGTGACACCACTGCAGTTGATCTGCAGACAAACGTGAGCAGGGGAAAATGTGCATCTGCCAGAAATAGCCACTTAGACAGATAGATAGGCGGAGACAGTGAGACAGAGAGACAGAGAGCAAACTGATGAAACAGAAAGAGTGCGATAGGGGGAGTAACAGAGGGAAGAAGGCAATGGTGCCGTCATTGACTGCTGCCAAGAGCTGTCACTGCCACGCCCCAGCCAAACCCCACTGGAGAGCACTCAAGCTCATCGGCCACCTGAAGTGCCCACAACCGCGCACACGTTCACACATCCGTGCACAATCTGTCTCACACACACACACACAGACACACACACCCATACAGGTCAAACTCAGCAGCATGTGCTCAAGGGCACTTTCTGCATGTGCTCAAGGGCTGTGTGAAGTCGATGACAAATGTGTATCTATACGAACTACACATATAGAGGTCAAAATGTTGAGCCTGTGCTTGGGCTGATGCATTTAAACAATCAATGAGTAAAAAGCTTCCAGGCTCATGTTACCCACTCGAGGGACAGGAGCCTAAATGTTTCCATAAGGATTTCAGTGTGGCCTTGGCACTGTATTGTTAATGTAGCACAGTGTCACTTCCATACATTTATATTTGTATTTATATCACTGTTTCTATGCTGTAATCCAGTGATGGACAGTTTCAGTATTTATCCATATTCAAATCGTAGATTAATATTTAAATAGTCAAACATTTTACTTCAACAAAGGCCATTAACAGCATGTCAGTACCATTAAGATATATAATGTATAATGTATAATGTATTGATTTCTAAAAATAGTTTATATTTCAATACACAGTTCTGAACATTAATTTTTGAGTTCCTGAAACTGTTTTTAAAAATAAATACGTTCTTATTAATTAATAATTACCATTAAGATATTTTAGGTTGTCACTGTAATTATTAATTAATAAGAATGTATTGATTTTTTAAAATAGTTTCAGGAAGTTAAAAATTAAGAACAGTGTATTGAAATATAAAACTGCCACGAATGCATCCCTCATTATCTTTCAAGAGTCTCTGGGGGTGGGGGGTTGTGTGTGTACATGTTGGGGGTGTTTGGGGGGGCTTTTTATAAAGGGCTTTGTGACAATGGCATTTCATTGGGCATTTTGTTAGTTTAGAGGCAGCATTTTTTGAGGCTCTTTTGTTATAGACATTGTGAAGCCATTTCAGTTTATGTAGTATATATTTATTAAATAACTAACAAGTGTTTGAGAATGAAAATGAAGCTCCAAATGAAGCTCCAAATTTCTAAAACACCACTTTTTGTCAGTACATCTCCTGGCACTATGGTTTCATTCATCGCAATTCAAAATAAAATGAGCTCTTATCCAGATTCATAAAACTCACCTTAAACAATCTTTTTTGACTTCTTTAGAATTTGTCCTGCCATTGCCATTCCTACTGTGCACCCATTTGTAGAAAAACACGATTTAACGCTTTACATAAACACGCACTAAAAACACAATTTGCAACACTCAAATATCACACATTGCCTCCTAATCTGAAAGAGAGAAGTCAAAGGCTGTTCGGAAATTCACCACAGATCAGGACTGTTCCCAGACTGACTATGGGGTGGATACGGTGTCGCTGCACATCCTCTGCAGTGGATGTGTTTGGATGGTTGTGTGTGGGCTTCTGTGTGGGATCTGATAGGAACAATACTTATGTGTCTTTCCACAGCCACATCCCCTGCTCTCTATACCATCTTTCTGTGTCCATTTCTCACTTCAACACATTCATATATGCCATTCACTTCATTTATACTGAAGTAAAAACAGCACTAGGGGGCAAATGCATATAAATAAAAGAAAACTTTCCAGTTCTTTACCTTAAAGGGCAGCAGTGTTTTGTTTGGTTGATTTGTTGATAACACAGGTCAACAATTTTTTTCAGGTTTTTTTTTCTTCAAAACTGTCACGTCAACTTTTTGAATTATGAGTAACACTAGATTTGCATGAGGTTTTTATTAAACCCCAGCACCAAGTTTTCAGGTTAACTTTTTCAACATTTTCAGTGTGAAGTCAGACAGGCCACACTGTGGCATAGATGTAATGGTCAGTGTCAATCAGCTACCACTGTTTCTTCAAAAACACTCAGCATATGATTATTAAATGCTAATTATACCAACTATCACGCAGTATAAAACTGTATTTGCGGGAAAAATTTATTTGATTTGAAATCAGCCTGAAAAACACTACAAAACCCACATAAACGTAACTGATGATTTTGACCTGTTGTCCTGTGTAATGGTTTTAGAGGGCGAGTCATATTTGTTTATTTGAGCTAGAGCTATGTCTGTCATCAGTTGGGAGATAGAAGGGGTCGCCAGTTAGGAAGCAAGATGGCGAATCAATGCATTTGACCACGTTTATTATTTAATAGCTGCAAACAAGTAAAACCTGGCCATTTCTTGACTTGACTTTTTTGTTGTTTGTCTGTACAAAACGATGTGAATGAAATTACCCAATTTTATGGCTATGTTTTGAATTTACATTGATCCCATTGATTTCTGCCAGAAAGTTTCAAATTCATCATTTTATTTCCTTATACAGACAAGTTTGGTAGAATTTGTTATGGCAAACCTTAAAAGTGTTTACAGCTGACTCTGCTCATTCAGGTGTGCAAGTTTGTTTTTAAAATTGGCCAGCATTGCAGTTCCACCAATAAAACACAGATATTGCTTTAAAGTCGCTTGATTTAAAAGAAATGCATACCTCCAATCTTTCATGTCTTATACAACTACTTGGACTGGTGCATCAGCACCTAGGAGCTGCTCATCTTAATTACACTAATACAAGCAGAACTGGTGAACTTCAACATGAAACAGCATCATAGTTCAAATGAAATGCATGCAAAACACAAAAACATTAATCATTATGTTTTTCTATGCGTATCCTAGTCATGGTAAGGATCAATTACCAGCTTTGTGTTTTAACAAGAGACCATGATTCAGCCTGTTAGATTTCACAGCCTATGAAGCACCAAATAAAAAGCATTTAATTTGTAATTTCTTATGGTTTTGTTTACATGTGGCCCTGCTGGTGCATTCTGTCTGTTCCTGCCAAACGTCAGAAAAATGAAATATGCTCACGACATCTCAGTCAGACCCAAGATTATTCACAGCGTCTTTTCTCTCCTACAGATAAATTGGATACAGACCTACTGAAGAAGTCTGTTGGTGGTATGGATGACCCATACACCTCTCTCCTGTCTAGTCAAAATTACTCCTTCCAGCATGACACCTCATATTTCTCGGGTGACCGTGGCAGAGAACAGAAGCAGCAAGCAGGCACCGATGGCCTCAGTGCTGGCCTGGAGTCCCAGTCTGCCATGTTTAGCTCAGACTCGGGCATTGAGATCACCCCAAGTGCTGAGCTTGGCTACAGTTCCCACAAGCTGCGTGGTTCAGATAAGCCTTCCGATTCTACCTACAGCTACATGGACATCAGTAGCAGGGAGGAGCCACAGCGGCCACTGGAGGACTGGGGGATAAGAAACGTCTCCGATTCTGTCCCACTGCCCAGCCTGCGGGGAGAGCGATACCTGGAGAAGAGCCCCTCTCCAGTGGAGGTGGAAACTCTGGGCCCTGCTGTAACCCTGGACTGTCAGACCTTACCTTACGTTGAGGAGCCTTCAGATGACGAGCTGAGTGACTACCAACCCTACCGCTCTCCGGGGGCTGAAGGAAATGCCAGCCCTATCAAAATAACCCTGACTGAGATGCCACCCACCGACACCCAGTTCAACCCTCCTGTTACAGTATCCGAGAAAGAAAGCATCCTGAGCTTGGGGCTGCAGGGAGTGCCCATTGTCACACTGTCTGAACCAGAGGATGAAAGTCCTGGCTCCTCCACACCACCACTCACAGGTGAGTGTCAAAGTTCCATCAAGTGCCCACTTCCAAACAAAAGATCTACAAGATCTACACAACTTTTTAGTCAATATTATCCCCCCACATCACTCTGATTTTAGAAAGCCTAATTATATAGCACACCACATATTATGGCATCTGTGATATATGCTTGTCATGCAGGTCGTATCAGCTGAAAAATAAGTTAATTATATTGTATTACTGGATTTCCATAACAATTTAAGAGTTCTCTTTATAAATACTTTATGATAGAATTTAAAAGCAGCTTGTTATTAGGCCAATCACAAAAGTGTTTTTCCTTTTTTCCCCCCTAAAAATGGACAATTAAAGGGTTAAAGAAAAAGCTAAAAACAGCACTAGGACCAGAACGATGGATGCGATAAGAAATAGATTATAGTCTTATTATAATGCTAACTTAATTTTACCATTTAGAAAAGTGAAAGTGACCATTCTGTCATATGTGAACACGCCACAGCACACAATTCAACCTCTGCATTTAACCCACTCATAAAGTGAAGCGGGGGCAGCCAGGAATACGGCGCCCGGGGAGCAGTGTGTGGGGACGGTACCTTGCTCAGGGTACCTCAGAGGTGCCTAGCGGTCTTGGGAATTGAACCCACGACTTTCTGATCACAGGGCGAACATCCTAACCACTAGGCCACCAGCTGCCCCCATTTGTTACTTAATGGTAAAAAAGACTTTACCCATTAGATGAGTACAACTAAGAGGATCTGCCTGTTGTAAATGTATTGTGCAGAGTACTGGTTAGTAGAGTTTGGAGGGCCATTGCGAATGCAGTTTATTGTGGTTTATGTGTGGTTTTAGCTCTAGAGTTGTTTGAGCCCTGATCTAAGAAAGAGCACAGGTTGCAGTAGGGTGTGTAGCTGTAATACGTTCTTGTTATGGTATTTTATGTCATTCTGTGTCTGCGTGCTGTTGGGCCGAGGCCAAGCACTATCTCTTTGATTGACTAGTTCCACACAGGCTCAGTCAGTGGGATGCCTCAGTACAGCAGATGGCCATAACCAGGTAGACAGTGTTCTGTACCTGCAGCAAAAACTGACCTCTGTCTCTCAATTTTATCTTGTTTCAGAAGAGTCTGACTCTCCATCTGATCCTGTGATTCATGCCAGTGAGGTGAAAACTGTTAGCTTCACTCAGGAGAAAGTACTGGAATCTTCCCCAGCACCATTTCAGACTGCCCATAAGCAGAGTTCCTCAGAGGAGCGTAAGAGTAGCCCTTCTCTTCCCTTATATGCCAAGGATGCTGATGCCAGTGGTGGAGAATCTGGAGACTCTGAGATTGAGCTTGTGTCTGAAGAGCCGAGCCCCCAAGCTCCAAGCTCTGGCTACATGAGCTTCAACAAAAGTCCCACCACCCCTCCATCAGCCCCCAGCCCTACCTTAGCTTCTGCTCCAGCCTCTGCTGCTCCTTCTGCCCCTACTTCCACCCCATTCGTCGCCTCAGCCCCGGCCCTTTCACTTTCCCCTGCTCCAGCCCCTGTAACAGCCCCTAACCAAGCCATGCAGTACAGCATCCTGCGGGAGGAGCGTGAAGCTGAACTTGACAGTGAGCTGGCCCTGGAATCCTGTGGTGAGGAAAGCCCCAAGAGATTCCCTCTGGACTCCACCACCACCAAGCCAAGCAAGACCGACCCACATCTGCCTGAGCCTACTTCCCCTTCAGCCACGACAACTACTGCTTCCCCAGTAAGCCCCGCCCCTCCTCCTGCTGCCCCTGCCGCAAACATCACTCCAAAAGAGAAGAGCCCAAAGGTGGAGGACAAACCCAAGCCCAGTAGTATCAGTCCCTCAGCCCCCAGCCCAAGCCTCCCGGAGCTAAAGGTGGAGCAGCCTGCAGGAGAGAGGCACGGGGAGAGGAGACGCTCAAGCCAGAGCCGCCGTGGCTCCGAAAGACACACCACACCACCCTCCATATTCCAGGGCCTGACCAGAGAGAAAGGTGAGGCATTATTTGATTAGAATTCACAAAACAGTCATCAAATACTACTGGCCTGTGCAAAACAATACACTGGATGTGTGTCACATGAGCATTCCATCATTGCACGTGATAAATTATATTACATATACATTGTAAATATATTAAACATAGATTACATCAACAAAATTGCAGCCAAAAATAAAAGCTTTGTTTGTGTTAACAAAGCAGATAAACTCATACCTTCTTTAAGGTGGATACCTTCTTTAAGGTGGGCCATTAAACTGTTACTGTAGGTTCAGTGTAACCTACTAATTTACTGAATAATTCATTAAAGTCATTACTAAACAATAAGTCTTATGACCGACTAAATATACTGCAGTCTAAGGGATTACTTGTTGTCTAGATTTTAAATAATTTTGTGTTAGTATATTTTGGTGCACTGAATCATTGCCCAACATTTCTGCACCTTGTTGTTCTCATGGTCAAGTCATGGTCATGTAGCACGTATCTAAGGCTTAGAGGTCTGTAATACCCTAAAAATAAACTTAGAGTGACTGTGGTAAAATGGCCACTCCTCGCTCAAGGGAAATCAGTGCAAAAAAAGGTTTTGGCTAGGAGAACAGGAAGGAACCTTGACGCTGAGGGCCCTTGAGGGCAAACCCATCCTGCTGTGGTCCGTCCCGCAATAACTGTACATGTTATGAGTAAAGAATTGCGTGAAACTGCATGACCATATGAACAAAGTTTATGCATTTTACATCCATATGTTGCAGATATAGTGGTTGTTCAGAAAGAAGAAACTACTCTTTGTGATCTCAGATAGAAAATACTCTCCTGATTCATTTCGTTCACCACTGTTGTAGAATATAGGCTATCTATTAAAGTGATTGAAGAAAAAAACGAATTGCTTTTGTGAACTGTGAGGATATAATAATGTCCCTGTAATTATGTATTTTGTCTACCTCCAAACCATTGTAGCAGTAGAAGGGCTAATCGTGGTCTCAGATCATCAGTTTGAGGTTGCATATAAGGGTAGGACAAAGGAGAGAATATTAACTAAGGGTGTGGACTCTTTGCTCTGCATGACACATGAGCTTTGTACTGCTTTACACTCTCTTAGTCACACACTCATGCAGACAGATCCCAAATTTCTGGGAGACATTGCCTTCACAGCATTTAACAGTGAATATTACTGTTGATCTTGTTTAACAGCAGTTCATCACCATTCCTGTCCAAACCATAGTGCTTAAGTGGTGAAAGCAGGGAGATGTAGCATTTAAAGCCTACCAATTACAAACTACACACATAAGCATTTACGTAGTCTTTTAACATTTAACATTGCTATTACACATCATTGCTCGAAATAACTGTTACCAATATTCTCACCACATCTTTATATCACTTTGTTTCACGGCATTAAAACACTGCTGCAGGATCTCAAGCATTTTATGTAAATGTGGTGCCATCTATTTTGTTTACAGACGTGCTGTTATATCATTTCATTTTTGTAAATGATCTTTTCTCAGCTCTTATTTTTGGACTTTCCAAAATGTACATGGGTAGCTTGCTGAAATCACGCAACTGCGTTTCTATGCCGCGAAATGGAACCCAGGTCTTTTTATTGTGCACACCAGAATAACCTCTGAATGCCCTCGTGTAGTATCAGCAGTAGGAGTTTGTATCATGCTGAGCACGCTCCGGAGGGAATGCGAGAGAGAAAAACATTCATCAGGATTCTGGCTTTTAATTACAGGTGCTGGCGCTAGCGTGTGAGCATTAGTGAACTCTGTTCTGGCTTCAGAGAGTCCCCTGAGTCAAACGCAACTAGTTTCTGATTTTTTTTAACACAATAATAGAATACTACAGACATATACAGCCACATATCTGTGGAAAACAGAACACTGTTTGACTTGTTTTCTTCTGTTGAAAGTGTGTCTGTTAATGTCATTGGAATTTGGTTATCACTTAGCGTGGCATTGTGGTATTGTGGGTAGTGCTGTTTCCTCACAGCAAGAAGGTCCTGTGTTTGATTTCTGGTGGTCTGCCTGGGTTCCCACCTCCCATAGTCCAAAGACATGCATGTTAGGTGACCTGGATATGCTGAATTGCTGAAAATGTGTTTGTATAAATACAAATACAAGTATAAATTTCGGTGACCTTCCCTTCCCAGGTGTTTCTCTCCCTTTTGCTCTGTGACCACTGGTATAACCGGTTCAGATCATCAACCAGTTAAGTATAACCGGTTGATAATCAACTGTTTTACTCCCTCTGAGTCAAAAACACTGTAGAATACTTTAAAACAAATGAACATTTCCTTTTCTTCTAATATTGGAGGTAGATATGTCCCATCTGCTCTGTGCAGAGTTTATGTCATGGAGGGGTGGAGGTAGCTCAGTGGGTAGGATACTTGCCTCCAGACCAAGAGGTCATGGGTTCGAATCCTACCTTCAGCA
>JBBPDB010000153.1:8123892-8138132 GCA_037974465.1 Brachypetersius altus | reverse complement strand
TGATGTTGTGAACTGTTAAAGCTCTTATGTAGACAGGTTTTATATTATTTTCTTGTTTTTCTTTTATTGTCACTGCAATTAAGTATTTTAAAAGTAACAAATGACCTCTGTACTGCCTATAGATGTGTACAGAGATTACTTTTATTTTACTTTTAAATTGTATTTATGTAAAAATGCGGCATCTTTGAAGATTACTTGAATTTTTCATAAACGCAGAAGTATCCTCTGTCTATGCAGCGTACAAATTTTTACAGATGGTTACAGAGATTACTTTTATTTGACAAATTCATTTTTCTAAGCAGTATCTCTGAAAAGCAGCAATAACCAGCTTCTGAAGTTCGAAACCTTTATAAGATGAGACACAGGCAGGAATGTGTTTGTATGTTTACAGAATGTATTTGTGTGATTTATATATGTTGTGAAATCAGTTCACATAAAATATTGTTGCAACCCTAGTTTCAGGGCTCTGTCCCTTTGGTGTTCTTTGTCTGGGAGAAAGTGTATGGATCTTTGCAGTCAACAACAGAACACTTCATGTGTAACTTGCCTCTGTCTGTAGCCATAGTGCTTGGCTTATCCATGCTAGTTAGACCAGCAGAAAAAATGGCGGATCTTCAACTAATCTAATGGGTGGGGTCTCGACAGATATGGGGTGGTTCTATGTAAATTGGCCCGGTATGACCACACACACGGCATGTTTTGAAAGGGACCAAAACTGAAGAACAAAGCTGCTGAGATCTCTGTATGTGTGAGTGATTTTGTGGAAATAACTTCATGAACATGTTTTCTACAGCCCATAGACCTATTATAACTAAAGTGAGTTTTGCATAATATGTGCCCTTTAACTGAGGTGAGGATGCATTCCACCAGCAGAGGGCTCAGTGCTCCACCAGTGCAGCCAGTGCAGGCACCAATAGACCTGCACCATCAGCACATTTCACACACAGAGATGAGACAAAGACCATTTTTTCTTCACCAACACTGACATCTTGAGTATCAGGATGTCATATTTGTTTTCTTTGAAACTAATAATCTATAATCATTATTTAAATACTTAAATCTATGGTAACTCTTTTAAAGTTCTGTGATTCTTTGGATATTATGATATTAATACAGAGTGATATCAGATAGTTTGGGACAGTTGGAGGCCTAGTGTTTAGGGATCAGAAGGTTGTGGGTTGAATCCCAGTACTGATAGTGGCACCACCGAGGTATCCGCACACACTGCTTCCCGGGTGCCACACTGGCGGCTGCCCACTGCGTCACTTGGTGAATGGGTTGAATACAAAGAGAGAATTTCACACGCTGTGTGCTGTGCTTTGGTGTGTTCACACATGATTATAAGGGACCACTTTACTTTTTATGCAGTCTGTAGTCTCTGTACTGGCCAGATTTGGTGAGGGAAAAGTGGTGCTCTGTTAGTACCTGCAGTGACCCAGTGTGTTCCACATAATGCTATTGTGTAGATTATGTGTAGTTTCAAAGCATATGTATGCAAGAGAAGCAGAAGTGTGACCGTTTTGGCAGTAGAACACTAAGGTTCGATGAAAGGGAAAAGGGGAGTGTTTGACTTGAGGCAAGGTTGCTGCGTGCTTCAAGAGCTACAGCCGCAGTGTTGAGATACAAACATAAATCAGTACAAAATCCTTTAAAGAAACTATGTTCCTGTTTTCATTACATTAGACGCTCTCTCTGTCTCTCTCTCTCTCTATCTATCTCTCTCTCTCTCTCTTTCTCTCTCGTTCTTTCTCTCTCTCTCTTTCACTCTCTCTCTCTCTATCTCTTTCTCTCTTTCTCTCTCTCTCTCTCCCTCTGTCCCTCTCCCTCTCTTATACTGTAGTAAAGAAATGTCAGGAAGCCATAAAAATGGAAACATCTGAGGTACTTCCAACACTCCTATTGTCTCTTGGGTGAAATTGCATGCACTTTTTCCATCTCCAATTTTTAGATGTACACATTTTTTGTAACTGGTATTTCATTCATGTAAAATATTCACCGTATAAACACTGAAGCATTGTCCTGCACCTTTAGTGCCGCTAGTTAGACAATAGCCACACAAATTGCTGCCTGCTGTCTAACTGCTCAGGTATGAAAATTATTATCTGATCTCATTTGAATGCTTTTCTCTCAAGTACCTCCTTGTGTTGCTGGAGAGTCTATAGCCTGCTCACGTTTAAAAACTTGGCTCTCACTGGTTGTGCTGATGAATTTAGGTGTTCCAGATCTTGCTGAGGTCATCGTTATTCTGTCACTCAAGCACTTGTAGTGGATATTTACTGCCATGACTAAGGTTCTGGCACACGGTCGAATGCTTATGCTTTAATTTCCCACTCTTTGCAGTAACCTGCTCAACAGTAATCCATATGCCAAATCTTGGGGTTGTAATTCATTACAACACTGATCACTTCTGTGTAATAAGAACACTCTACTGATTACTTCCTGGAAAAAACTGTTGTCATTACTCATCACTTAATCATCACATGCCAGTACACTGTAAAACTGTATATATATATGTGTGCGTGTGCGTGTGCGTGTGTGTGTGTGTGTGTGTGTGTGTGTGTGTGTGTGTGTGTGTGTGTGTATTTAGACAGTGTGTGGAAAAATTCCACAGTAATCTTAGCATGTTATTAAGAAAGAAACATGTAGTAATGGTAAACATAATTTAAAAGGCATGTAAAGAAAACATGATTTCTAATGATATTAGAAACCACATTCACTAGCCAGCAGAATTTAAAAGCTGCAGCCTTGAAATAAAATACAAATGAAAGTAAAGTACAAATAAAGTACAATGAATATTAAATGTGGTATATTTAGGTGAAGTTGTGTCTCTCTCTTCTGCTTTATCAGCAAGACAGGTATGGATAAACAATATCAGTTTTGTTAGTTTATGTTTTATAAATTATTGTTTTCCTAGAGAAGTGTGTAGTGCGAACAAGACGATTAGAGACTGTATAAAGGCACCTGATATCCCAGTAACAGATGGTGGAGGAAATCTCTTGACACCAACATATTTCACAGCCGTCTGTCACCTCACCACCAGTAGAGACTAAGAGCGGGTTGGATTGCTGAATAACAAATACCTTGAATTTGAAGTTAATTTAAGGACATACAACAATGTTTTAGCTACTTTCTGACCAGGGTGAACAATATGGTATCCTGATATTTTGTACATAATAAGATCTTACCACACTGCACAATTTCATTACATGAGACTTAACAGAGATGTAACAGAGAGCACGCATTTGTTGCCTCGAGTCATATTAAAAATGAAGACTTCATAAGCATCTCCATAGAGTCTGGTGTACAGAGCTGACAGCTACATGCTACTGGTGATATCTAGCATTTACCCTTATAAACAAATGTGTGTTTCCTCACAAAATTCATTAAGGTTTATGTTATTTGATTGATTTTGACACTTTCTAAAGTTTAAATTATCAAATGCATTGAATACTTTAAAATATTTTTGTGGTATTACTCTCAATTTGCCATGGTCACAATACTACTGTGGTAATGTGGAGTTACCAGTTTTATCTAACCACGAGTTAGACCTTTATTGTAGTAACACAATGCAGATGTGTTATGTTCAGTTATTTCATGCAGTATTGTGCCTGAAATATAGCAGTACTTTTGAAACAAAAGTGTGCAATACACAACTTTTGAATTAATTGTTGCATTTTGAATATAACAGTGTGTTTAATCGCAATCAATCACAGAAAATCGTGCAATTCATCGCAATTTTAACCATTGCCCAGCATAAAAAATCTTTTATATTTTCACACCTTTTGGCATCTTTTTAGAAAGCTGACATTGTCATAAATATTCAGAGTTTACCGTTTCACAGACTCTTGCTTGCATTCATGAATAATTCTGTTAATGTAGGGGTGCTGGTGGCCTAGTGGTAGGATACTTATCTCTGGACCAAGAGGTCATAGGTTCGAATCCTACCTTCAACACTCCACCACTGGGTCCCTGAGTAAGACCCTTAACCCCAAGTTGCTCCAGGGAGTCTGTCCCCTGTAGTTAGGGAATGGAAGACACTTTGGATAAAAGCATCTGATGAATGTAAATGTAAATATTAAACATTTGAAAGTGGATTTTGTAAGGTAGTTTATCATTCCCATGGCCACGATGCAAGTGGTGTGAGCCAACTAGCTCGCCTCTAGCTGGAGTAAGAACATTGCTTTTCAGCACTTTTCTTTAATGTCTACATCAAGAGCCATCAATCCTATCCACTAAGGGCTAGTGTGTCTGCACATTTTCAATCTAATCAAGCTGAAGTGAGCCAGATTTTGCTTGTTTGATCAGTTAGTCTTTGTGCTCAATGCAAAGAGCAGTATTCCCATGGTTAATATGTATTTGTCCTCATTTGCCCTGAAATTGGCTGCATTTTGATATACTGTATTTGTTCATAGAGGTGTGCTAGTAGACTGCTTAGATAAAACTGGGAGCTTTCTGTTTCCTTTGATTAAGACTGCTGAATCATTCACCTTAATCAATGAACATACTGTGGCGCACATTCATTCTTGCTTATGGCACTGTAGTCCTTGCCTAGCATTCTAAAACAGTGTATGTCTGGGCCTGCTTAGAAAGAGAGAGATTAGAGCCAGGCAGAATGTCTGTGAATGTCAAAATAAAACTAAATCAGCAGAAGTCTGTGCTGGGGTTGCCACCCGGGCCTGTATGTGAGTCCCCGCTCTAGGATTAGTTGTAATCTCACATCTAAAAAAAAGAAGAAAAAAAGAGAAAAGACTGAATCGTGATGTTTTGTTTTCCTTTATGTCTGCCTGCAGTGTGGGTACTGGAAGAATAAGCTGGTTTCTCACTGCCTTGCCCTTATTTCTGAAAGCTAAGGGAAGAGTCGTTTACTGCGAAAAATCATCAAAAGATAACTGTTGATAATTTGCTGGATTTTAGACAGCAGTGTTTGCACACCAGTCTCAGTGGTGTACAGTATGTCAGCTGGTACCCTAAGGCCCTCCCCAACCTTTATTTTCTGCATTCTTGCATCCTCTTCTCTGCCTTCTTCTCCACCAGTCGGCAGCACTGCTGTCGTTTACCACGAGCCATCCCTGCCCCCCTCTATCTCCTCCTCCTCCTGTGGGTCATTCATGCACCGGTGTGGGGTGGGGAGGGAAAGAGAGAGAGAGAGAGAGAGAGAGAGAGAGAGCAGTGCAGTGGAGCAGCAGCAGAAGCAGCAGCCCTAGTGTGTTAGCAATAGCCTAGTGTCATTCCTTCTTACCCAGCCCAGCATGCAGGCCAGCACCACAGCAGCCGCCGACTCGACCAAGATGGAAGGCTTCTGGAGCAGCTGGAAGTGCCAGGGTACTGTGTGTGTGTTTGGTGTATAGGGAGGGGCAGTTTTTGGGTTGGTCCGATTTGATGGTGTCTAGAGAGAGGAAAAGGATGAGGATGCATGTGCATGCCTTGATTGACCACTGAAACAAAGAGGAGAGGAGGAACAGACAAGCGAGCTGTGGCACTGAAAAGGATGGAGAAACAGAGGGATGCTTGAGGATATATAGGTAGACAGGCTTGGAGAAGAGTACAGGGTGTGTTGCAGCATTGCTGTTCACATTTGGCGTAGCGTCTGCGCCACAGAGAAAATACGAGAGGTCCGACGAGGGGGGTCTGAAATAGCCAGCCACGCCCTTCCTCAGCCCCCACCCCACTCATCCTCTCTTTTCACAGTGTCTCTCCACATCCATCCTTTCATCACATGTTTTCTCCTGACTCCACATCCACATGTCATTGAATTGGTCATCCACTGTGCAATCATCCTGCAAGGTGTACTTGGGGATTTCTAATTTAGAGTTATTCATTTAATTAGGCTATCCTGGGCTGTCTAGCTGTAGCCCTCCCACAGTGTCTGGCTGCCTGTCATGTTTGACGCCATGGCGACCAAACGTCTGTGAGCCAGAGGAGTTTGGGGTGTGGCTACCTATAGCACAGCTGTATTCATTAGTGCACAGCCCCAGTACCATCAGATTTGCAAGCTTATTGTCATTACATAGACACCTGGCTTCCTGTGCCATATGTATTTATAGGTGTGTGTGTGTGTGTGTGTGCGTGCATGGAGCTATTATTATCAGGCATTCATTTACCTGGCCACCTATGGAGGAACATCCATTCAAAGTCTCCTAAAACTGACTGGTAGCTGTTTATGGATGTGCCCTAGAATGTTCTGAGGAGGAAGCTTTTCGCAGGTGCCATTATAGTGGCTGGTCTCGCTCCTTGGGTGGCTCCTAACTTCTAATTTGTGTCATTCAGCAAGGTATGGGAGGTGGATGCTCTGTCAGTCACTGTCTGCTTGCCTCTGTAGGTCCTACATGTGTGTAATGCCATTCAGAATGTGGAGAATATGTTGTGGCTGGTAGTTATTTATAAATATTGAAGGTAATATGTTTCTGAATGCAAATCATGTGTATTGTTTTATGTGCACATTGAAAATATGTCACGTTTTCACCATATCACAGGCTTCGTATCCTGACCGGTTTTGCAGGTTTGGATGTTAGCTTTGATCAGTGAATAGGAAAGATGAAGTAATGCCCTCATGTTAGGATTCCCCTGTTCCTCTGTTCGCAACAGTGTTTTCCAACGTTTTAACATCAGTTTTAGCAAAAGTTTTAACAAAAGTTTTCTCAACTTGTCCTTTTCAAATTGTCACATGGATTCAGGCTTTTGCACAACATAGCATAGCCACACAGGTTCACTCAAATACATGTTTATGGCATTAGTAATCCTAACACCCAGTTAAACCAAAATCTCATTCTATGGGAGGTGTATAGTCTGCCTACCAAAAAATAACTAACGTCTTATAGACGAAGAATCCTTTCTGCATTCATGGACCTCACCATAGTCTTTCTTATCATCTGATGTCACTGTCCTGGATGCCCTATCGATTCTATGCTTCAGAGGGACACACCTCAGCAGAGAGATTGAACTGGTTCTTAGATCAGCAGTTTCTGCCTCTTTTCACTTTCAGAAATGCTGTTTAGACAAACCTGCAGTATAAGCAGCTCTTTTGGATCTATCACAAAACATGCTGCTCCGGTTGTTCTTGTCACAGATGGACATGTGTCTATTCATGAAGAAATAGAGATGAATCCTTTTGGAAGGATTCATGATACGAAACGCTGGTCTTTGGCCATAGTTTTAGTGACACAATAGGATTGCATGATTCCAGTGGCCGATGTTATTCCTTTATCTGCCTGTATTATGTTCAATACATGTAGTATTGGCCACAACAAGGTGTTAACTACCTGTTATAAAAATGCCTTATTGGTGCCTCCCTATAAAGTCTGCATATAGAATTATATTAGTGTGTATAAAGAAAAATGTGAGTATTTTCTGAACAGACCTTTTTACACCCCAGTGACCACAGAGCAAGAGTAGATAGCATTTGGGCTAGACGAGACAAAAGTAGATCAGATGAGACTGCATCAGAGGAGATCACATCAAACACCAAGAGATCCCTCTTCTATCACCAGACTGAGAGAACACAGAACATCCGGCACTCCACATTACTGTGTTGTAGCTCACACAGACTTTGATTTCACCCAATTCAGTTAAATGTAGATCTCCACCGGGAATAACTAACCTAGAATTCAAACAGAGGAACCCTGTGACTTCTAGTTTTATTTCACTGAGGCAGGACAACTAACAGCAGACCTAATATTTGTCAGGACCTAACCAATGTGCATCATTAGTTTAAACACTAAGACTTTGAAAAGGACACCAGCGTGATATCTGTACCCAAAGGCAGAAGTAGGTGGGTCAGAACATAAACTGTGAGGTACTATTTTTGAGCAGGCTCCATTTTTAGAAAAACCTAATGGTGTACAAGCTTGGAA
This sequence comes from Brachypetersius altus, assembly GCA_037974465.1. NCBI lineage: Eukaryota > Metazoa > Chordata > Actinopteri > Characiformes > Alestidae > Brachypetersius > Brachypetersius altus. The sequence goes on along the minus strand of JBBPDB010000153.1, from coordinate 8,130,282 downwards.
TGTTTGCCCATAACACATTTTAGACTTTTTTGTTTATAAAATTCACACACATTTTTTTCTTATGAGAAGGTAATTTGAGGAACCATCAGTAAAAGATTTAGACTCATTGCTAAGATATTTTATGAGACACAGAAGAACCTAATGATACAGATGCAAATGGACTATCTCCCAGCTCCTCATGCAAACATTAACACTATTCATACTTTATAACACAACGCTTAGTACATGCCATGCTGATTCATACAGCACTAAAGCTGCACTGTGTTCTCTTCAGTCTGGCCTCAGGCTATACTTGTTTACCAGCAATGCTTTTTTGTGCATGAAATGGCATGTCTGTGCTAGTCTTTCTCTGAAACTATAGGAAACTATAGGAAAGAAGTGAGTATTTTCAGTCCCATAGAGGGCACCAAGCTCAAACCCCATGTGTGGTTGGAATAGTGATTAAACTGGGCATTTAATTACAGGTGATGTAACTGACCTCGTTCTAATGGGTATTCGATGGCAGGATCAGCAGCCCTGCAAACTCTCCATCAAACCAAAGTCCAAACATGCAGCATTTGGGTCTAAATGATAAATAATGTGATAGATATGATGATCCGTTCTAAAAAGCACTGCATTATGATGTTATGCCACCTAATGATCAATCTTCCCAAACCATATCTTATTACTGTACCAGATCAATTGTGTGTAAGTAGATACAGTATTCGTTTTGCTAGTTTTCTGTTAATAGGTGCATAGTCATAAAAGATGCATGCTGTTGGGTTCAAATCTGGGTCTATTTACAGTCTTTCCAGTTTAGAGCAGATTTTCTGTTACAAGCATTAATTTGTATGCAGCACAGAAAGGAAAGGTGATTGAGTTATTTGCTGCAACAGAAACATGCAACCTCATGTTTAGGTTCTAACTACATTTCGTCATTTCGTCAGACCTTTGACCTGTAGAGCTCATATTGCATCATATGGTATTGCTCTTTGAAGCAGCTTATCTTCCCTGGCAGCTGAGTAGTGCTGAGTGTTTCTCTACAGTCTCTTGCCAAGGCTGTGTCATTCAAATTGGTTGCATGTAATTTTGTTAGTCATGGGCTGACTTATATGGTGTTCTGTTGAAAGGGTTTGTATTTCTCCTCTGCTGACAAGGAAACTGGGCTGGTCTGTTTCTATAATGCATATCAGTGCTTCAGGTTATTTGAAAGTGATTGAGTCTGCAAGGTAAAAGTGTTGAAACCCAGGCCTACCTAAATTCAATAACTGTGTTTTTGTTTAATTTATGATGGATTCAACAATGGCCTTGATGGTAAAGGCTTCTTAAACCTTTACTGCATTATGCTGCCATATAGCAATAAACTCTTTCTTTTATCTGTGTATTAACATTCACAATATAAAACATTCACATCTTCCTTTAGATAAATGTATAAACTAGTACACATTTACATCACGATACATGTTTCAGAGTATATTGTAGATTGTGTACCTAAAAAGACCAATTGCATGTTTTATTACAAAGAGACTAGAATTAGTCCCATTTCCTTAATTTATTTATAACAATAAATCAAACCATAGGGAAAAAATGAGTATTTTGATGCACATCATGTATCGATAAAATCTCTTGGAATATTGTGATCTTGCATTTTTGCTGTATCACCCACCCCTATTGGTGCCATATGGCAACAGCATGCTACAATGGAACTGCAATCTGGAGTGCATACAGTGGACTCCGCCTTTTCCTAATCTTCCAAATTGATTTATTCAGTCGTAATTATTTTTGCACACTTTTCTGGATTTCTAATCTATTTATGTACATACAACTTTTTTTCTTAGGTTTAGATGATGAATGTGCCCGTCTGATGGCAGTGAAACGGTTTACTCCTATTGCAGACACTGCCAAATGCAGTTCTTTTGTTGTATGCCATTGCCATATGGCTACAAAATACAAACTCCACACATCCCCTCATTTATAAGTAAAAACGATTATATTGTCATTTTAATCAATAAAAACTGTTTATATTCCATAATTCCTATTTGTACACTTCTAACAGCAACAACTGGTAGATCAGGAGTATGACATGAGAGCAGTCTTCTCTTTAAGATTCCAACAGGAACAGAGCTGCAATATTGATTGTTATTGATAGTTATCCAGCAGGGCTGCTGAAGAAGACTGTGTAGACAGTTTCTGTTCAAATTGCTTGAGAAAACCTGCCCCAGGTTGTAGAATTCAAAGCAGATTGAAATCACACTAAGGGACAATCAAGTATCTAGTAGAGCTGTAATGAAGATAATCAGATGCTACTGTAAGATAGATGTTATTTTTTATTGATGTTATTTTTCTGTGTGATTGTGTGTGTGTGTGTGTGTGTGTGTGTGTGTGCGTGTGTGTGTGTGTAAAGCAAATACATGAGCAACAGCAAACTAAATGCAGGGAGTTTAGTACATTTTCACAAGATGCATGTCCTAAATCATTATATTTGAATAATTTTGCATAAGTCTTTAAAGCTTTGCCTTTAGGGCTCATTTTTTATAATTGCTTCACCCTTTGCTTGTCCTTTAGCACCTCATTAACATCAGCACCAGGATATGTCTTTCATGTGGGGCATTTTTAATTGCTCAGGATTAGCTGTAATACGCAAATTTTATGATTAGCTTTTCAGTTGAAGGCTGTAGTGTCTAAGGTTATGATGGCTTAACAGAACTCTGTCGGAAGCTACACTAGAGGTAGCATTAGCATGCTAGCCTGTCAGAGCAACACTCATTTCCTATCCCAGTGTTTCCCTTAACTGTCCTCCATGCTGCCTGATCCTTCCCTTCCCCCTCACATCATCAGCACCTCATTACTCCGTCTGGCAGGCACATCTCTCTCTGTGACAGAGAGAGAGAGAGAGAGAGAGAGAGAGAGAGAGAGAGACAGGAAGAGAGAGAGAAGCACATAGTTATGAGAGCAATGGAGCGCAGTTACTATAGCAACTGCATCAGCGCTCACTCCACTGCACCCATCTCCCCGTTTCCCTGGTGACGGAGCACCATTCAGAAGAGAGCCTCCTCACCAACATATTTTCGCCGTGCACATTTTAATGGGAAATGCTGTGGTATCACACACGTGTGGGTGTGTGCATGTACGTGTGACCTAGGGGTTGCATCGTGCATTGTACCACAAGATGAGCACTAACAGTACGAAATGCTGACAATGCTAGTGTAATCTGTAAATTGTAATGAAATACATGTACCAGGTCACTACTGGCTAAAATAAGCTGTCCTGTATAAATAATAAATGCTCTTGCCCTGTCTTCAGACAGCTACTGTCATCTGTGTATTGCATGAAAGGGTCTTGACCACACCCTGTCGTTTCACACTCACAAAGGACTCTGACAGCATGTGCAAACCCAGGTGGTGCCATTGTAAGGGTTTCTGGAGCATTAGCAGTATTAGCTGCTAGCTTAGCATCGCTCAAAATAATGCTCCATGCTCCAGTTTTCAGCTGGCTGGAAGAGAGAAATATGGCACAGATCTGTGTCAGGATAAAGAATACAAGAGTATGAAATATGTGGTCAGTGACTGTGATTTATTTATATTTACATATTTTATCAGTACTGCTAGATCGTTACAGATCACATCATTGGTTATGATGTGGGAAAACGTTATGCTGTTTTCACTACTGTCCACAGATTTGGTATTTACACTATTGGGCAGGTTTGTTATGAGGGCCTCATGATAATATATTAGTGACAAAGAAAAGGAGGCGCAGATTGGGATGGGGGTTGGATTGATATGCAAATATGTGTTCCATATGGTGTGTCTAGACATGGTATGAGTAGAGAGAGAGAGAAAGATAGATAGATAGACAGATAGATAGATAGACAAATAGATAGATAGATAGATAGACAGACAGACAGACAGATAGATAGACAGATAGATAATTATTAACTTACTTACTTTTCAAAATCCACTGAATACACATCTGACATTTTTACAAAGTAGTAGGCAGCAAAGATGAAAGCAATGCACCTCTTTTTAAAAAATAACCCAGTGTTTTCCCAAAAAAGAGCTCATTCAATATTATTGTAATCTACAAAAATAGATTTATCACGCAAGAATCTCTATAGGATTGCGCACCTATTAAATCATGGTAGCTTCCAGAGTACCTGGTGCCAGTTTGTTGCTATGGTCACCTAACTGCCCTTGGGCAAGGATTAGGCTCCTCCAAGGGAGTCTGAGGAATATGTTCAGAGGCCAAAGAGAAGGAGAGTGATGAACAACATGGAGAGACAGTAGAGTGAACAGTTACTCTTGCTTGAATTATAACGTTTTCCAAACTTTTATTATTTAATGATAAAACACTGGTGTAATTTTTGTCAGCACGTTTTTATTGTCATTCATGGTCATCGGAAAATGATTTAGAGCAATAAATACCAACCTTTATCTCACCAGCCATATTTCAGCTTGTCATTAGAGAGTCTGGTGGGTTTTGTCACACAGCGTACAGAAAATGTGCGCTTTTACCGTTTTGTGTTAGTGGACAGTTGTCAAAAACAGACCTATGTGATGTGACTGCCATCACAGTGGTATGACTGTCAACAAATTCATGAGTATGTTCTATTTATAATTAGTAATCATTGCTCCAAAAGGCATTAATGAATTTATCGAACATTTCAAGGAATCTTGGAAGACTTTATTTGATAAACTAATACATGCAGTGGTTTTTCAGATAAGACTATATCCAGTCTTACCTCACTTGATGAGAAGTACATTGTCTACATGTGGGATGGACATGCTCTGCCAGTATATTCCCTCATGATCTTTCGGTAGTTTTTACAGCTCCATGGGTTAAACGAAATTGGGTTTGTGTCGTTGATGTTGCTGCACCATGACACTGGAATAGGCATCCTATGTTTAACAATGTTTAAATGCAAGCTCAAATCACATTTGTTTCAACTGGCTTTTAATAACTGTTGAATGGTTGGTGTTGGATGAGGTGTTGCACTGGGTGTTACTTATGTGTATATGAGTAGCATGTAGAGAACTAGTCTTGTAGAGAACTCCATGTATTTTAAAGCACTTGGCTTTTAAATGTTCTACACGAACACTTAAGTAACTTTGCAAGACCTAATGCCATTAATTATTTCTGAGCTTCCTCTGAAAGGTTCACTATTGTTATGGTGAATAGCAAAGAACTGCTTGCAAAATGTTGTTCCATCAGACATGGATAACATGGTGTAAAAAGAATGTACGAAATGGTGTAATAGGCAGAATATATATATATATATATATATATATATATTGTGTGTATGTGTATGTATATCCATCCAGCAGAGTCTCCACCCTCAAACTTTATCCCTGCTTTATCCATCTTCCAGGTTCTTTATTAGCTGGACCTAAGTGTAAGAGTTAGGTTAGAGGTGAAATCAGCAAGTAGATATTCAGAAGAAACTGGCATGACTCAAACATTACAGTAAAGACACTCAAGAATTACAGTAAAGAGATGGAAATAACAGTCTGGGGGTATACATGACAATTCAGTACAAGATTGCAGTAAAGGACCTGATTCAGTTATAACACAGGTTGATGATTCACTGATTTCCTTACGTGTGCACTCTTCTCTCTCTCTGTGTAGCGATGGATCTTTTGTACTGGCGAGACCTGAAGCAGACGGGGCTGCTGTTTGGAAGCGTGCTGCTGTTGCTGTTCTCTCTAACTCAGTTCAGTGTGGTCAGTGTGGTGGCCTACCTGGCCCTGGCCGCCCTCTCCGCCACCATCAGCTTCAGAGTCTACAAGTCCGTGCTGCAGGCTGTGCAGAAAACTGACGAGGGACACCCCTTTAAGTAAGACTTGCTTTGGTTAAAAATCCTCAAGTAGAACATGCTTTTGGTCAACTTCTCATATTTGGTCATCTAGCCAGACAAGATACATCAGCATGTGCCAGATAGGATCTGGATAACCTTTGACAAAGGTTCTAAATACACTTCTCTCTACAGAGCATCACCGTGCAGTATTTCCTTTTTTCATGTTACCGCATAAATCAACAAGCTTGAATCTTACGACAGCCCATAGTATGACTGCTCTTGGTTTGGAGAGAACTCTAGTCTTGTGTATCCTTCATCCTTCATTTCTTTGTTTATTCTGTCACCTCTGAGTCAGCACTCGGCAGACTCATCTCCACTTACATAACTGTAAGCAGGTATAGAAAACATATTCAATTTTCACTTGTGTTGAAGGTGGTTGGAAGTCTTTGAATGATCTGATCACACACATATGAACCAACAAAGCGTGTTAATGCAACCAGCCTTAATAAGAGAAGTCTCTCTCCCATAAATTCATAATCACTTTTTCAATTCAATTCAATTCAATTCAATTTTATTTATATAGCGCTTTTAACAATGGTCATTGTCACAAAGCAGCTTTA